>VDFB02154938.1:0-28797 GCA_007258455.2 Sequoia sempervirens | reverse complement strand
TTACATATTATTATTTTATTCTTCCTCAGTTATATTTAGTTACCCATTTACGGTTAGTAGAAATGACTCAAGAATTTAATAGAATGGACTAATCATATAATACCTTGCATTATGGAGCTCAATTCTTTGATATATTACTGCTTATCAAATCATTTGTAAATAATTGTAAACTTATGACTCCATTTAAGCATTTAATTGATTTTCTCGAATCAAAGAAAAAACATAGACACATAATTGAACAAATTCTCAAAAGAAGAATGACAACATCGTTAACATTTCATTCAAAATTCACTCAAATCCACATAAGGAGAGAAAATATATTAGAATTATACGTTTATTCATGCTTATAAGTCATATCTACATACAATTTGAGATAATTTGCATATATTCATCCAAAACTCAAAATAGACTATGTATTCTATTCCTATCTTTCTACACATATATTCAACTCAAAACCTAGCTAGAGCTTTCATCAATTCTCTCCCTACAAATTAGCCTTGAATTCCCTTTTATATGATAAGGGAGCAACAAGCTTTGGGCTCAAATGTAATTTCACCACAAATTTTTATTTGAAAAAAATCTCCATTGCATTTGACTTTCATTTCAAAACTTCCCACACGTTGAATCTGCAAAACATAGTACAACTTGGGAAAGCTAAAGTTGTAACTACCATTAGAAAAGGGAACACAAATGGCCATCAAAATCCCCTTTGTCACTATCCACGCAAAAAATAAACAAGGCAACCAAATTGCCACGAAGGCACACAATCAACATCAAAATGTGCCACACATGCAGAACCAACACCACCACCACCAACAACATCATCAAAACAAAATTTTACATCCCACACAACAATTTCTTATTTACTCGCCACCCTGCCCTTACCAACACTCAAACCCCGGTATACACGACTGCTTATAGTTGTTGCTAGAGGAGGAGAGGAAACCTCAACCTCCTCTTCTTTCTTGTCCTTGCCTAATACGGTTCTAGTCATTCCACTTGGGGTTTTAACCACCAATGGCACCACATATATCACTTCCTCATTAGAGGGCAGACCGTGATTCAAGAGAGGTAAATACCGATAGTAGTCGGAGTTGGTCTCAGTTACACCATAAGAAGTGTTGCTCATAAGGTCAATGGGCGAGTGTTGGCATCCAAAGGAGCCATTCCCATACCTTATTTTCCTACTGACACTAGTAATAGAGCACACCGATTGCTTGCCTTTGTCATCTACCAGTTGAGCAGCAATGTCTTGGAATTGCAACCTTCTTCCGCATCTAGTGGGCACAAGCCTAGGCTTGTCAACCAAAGCACCTTCCTGAATAGCAAGACCAAGATTTTGTGAGCTCAAATGAACATACCTCCTTACTGACTTACTCATTTTCTCTTGTCAGACAAGCACTCAAACCTTATTAGACTCAGCCCAGAAAGTGCTCTAACTACTACAAGAATGACACAATTAGCAGTTAATTCCTCTTGTATTTATTGTGCAAGGTAATGACAACCTTCATCAATGCTTAGTAAAAAATCATGTCCAAACATGGAAATTTGGTGGCGTATGTACTGTCACCGTTTAACTTGAGCTGCATGAGAATCCACAAATCACCCTTCATGATTGCCAACACCTTAGGTCTGCGAGCTGGCAGGGTACGATCGAGATCTTCTCCCATATCTTCGAATCTGAAAAATCTACACATTGCACGGTTAGTATTTAATGAAAGGATTTGGCTAAGCCGTCGGTGACATGACCACTGGGGTTAATGGTTTAGGCTTACGTCACTAGATTAAAATTAAAACCCAACTTTAGGAGAAGACATAATGCGGTAGGAAAATGATGACCAGTTCTTCGGGCTAATGGGGCTGGTGAACTAACATGCCAAATGGCTCAAGAGGTGACTTAAGGGGTCGATGACTGATCAAGCAGGTGATACCAAAAGAAGAAGAATATTTTCTTTATTTCGATCAAACCATGGCAGTAGATGTCATGGCCACCATTAAAGCTTAATCGCGCACTGCACGAACGACTCGAATCACATATGATGCAAATTCAAATATTAGCCGTCGATCCTTCACCTTGGTCAGATCATCAGACGAGTGCCTTCAATTCAAATTGACATAGTCTCCATCATGGTAATAAGGGCCCCACCATACTACTCATTGCTAAGGAGATCCACGTGGTGCCCACCCGTGATATCGCAATCAATAAAGACCTCACAAATTTTGATCACGCAATGGTGGGCAACCATGGATCTCAACCATTGGAAATCCTGTTCGTTCAAGATAGTCACCAACCTTGTTATTAACCATCGAGCACCTTTCTACCGAGATTATAATATCTCTGTTGATTTAAAACATGTGCATCTTATAACTACTTTAGTAACCCACGACATAATGTATTCAAGACGCATCAAAGTATTTATCATTCCTTTAGCTTCACCGAATGAGACACGTGGCACTTTCCCGTGATATCATGATCAACAAAGATAGTGTGGCGGGGTCATCGCGAGATGACAAGGAAAGACTGAGATCACATGATGATTGATCTACAACCATACAAACTTGTCCCTCTACAAAATAAAAAAAACATTTATTAGGGGAGAGGGCATAGTAGTCGTGCGGGGTCCAATAGTCACACACTCAATCGTGATGATAATACCTAGTCTTACCACATATTTATACTATATAATGTAAATAAATAGTCCAAATGTAAATAAAGAAAAAACCAAATGTTGATAAAAAATGGACCCATACTTGAACACATGAGAACCTCTAAATGTTATATGAAAAAAAAATAAATACATTCATGAAGAAGTGAAATAAGTATTTTTGTTTCAAATAAAATATCATAACTCTCCACTATAAGTATATCATTTAAAAAATAAAATGCTCATTTAATAAAATAAGACACTCATTTAAACAAGTATTGTTATCATAGTGAAAAATTATTGTTCTTATGTGTACAACAATTGGGGTAGCAATGTACAAGCATTGGATAATTTTAAATTAATAGTTTTTCCTATCACAAATATAAAAGGTTAGCACAATAAATAACATGTATTTTCCCATTAATGCGTTTACAACCTCTGCACCATTATTGTAAACAACATTAACAACAAAAGATAATCTCATTTAATAGCTCAACATAATAGAATAATACCGAATAGAATTGGTTGTTCATCAATAATATCAACTATTTGGAGCATGAGATAACTACAACACATTCCATAGTGTAAAATAGTTACTGATTTGAAATTTGTAGCAAGCACTATGTAAAGACAAACAAAATACTGAAGCATACAAATTAGTACAACTTACATCAGTGCCATATATCCATTGAGGGAGTCAAATTCATAAACATCGATCTAAGGGTTTATGATAGATTTAACACATAACATATAAGATCCTTGAGAATATTGCTTTACAATTTCATCAACATGTATTCTAACCCAATACTACTTATCAAATCCTTATACAAAACATATCCACCTACAATCCCATTCAAGAATTTTAATTAATTCATTGAATTAAAGCAAAAACATAAATCATACACACCACAAGAGTGAGATGAATGAGACAACCCTTGATTATCTTATTCAAAATTTAGATATGCATGTACAATGGAGAGACATGAGTTTGAATTAATCATTTCAATTCAAATGCCAGTACTGTCATAAAAAATCAAATCCCTATGAATTCAAAACCTACTACAAAATGACTCAAAACCTAAATTGCATTTTTCTTAAAACCATCGAACTTTACAATTTGCTCTGCAACTCTACCTAGAATAAACCAAAAAATATCTAACTTGCTAACTGTACTTCTGGCCTTGAAATCCTTCTTATATAAATGAAGGAGAAAACAAGCATCGGGCCATAAAGTACCTCTCATTTCACATGCTTTTCTTCACAAAACTCTTGAGGACAACAACTATACCTTCTCTATTTCTTATCCTAGGCCCTATTCATGCATCCTACAATTACAACGGTATCCATGGGGATTCTTACACAAGCTACAGTAATAAAAAAAAGTGTAAGAGCCCCTTTATATCATGTTTTGACTACAAAACCCTCAAAAATAGGGTAATCGGGCTGTATGCAAAGAAATGAAGCTTTCTAACTCAAATCAACACCTTAAGCCCTCAAATTAGATTCAAATCAAAGCTAACACATATCTTCATGACCTAGAATTGATTTCACGTCAAAATATGGCTACATGTGACCATACAATGCTGCATAATAGGAAAATTACATAAATTTTGAAGAAAAACATAGATTTTCAAATGTCAAGAGCTTGTATTTTAAATCCTCAACCATCAACAACCATTACAATGATCAATTTATTTAAAGGCCTTTACATGTCAACCACTAAACAACCACCTCTACAACTAAATTTTTAATCTTTTATGATCACATGAAACATAAAACGCACTAATTTCAAGTTGTTAACATCACTATTGCAATGATTTAATTTTTTGACCTTTCAAACATTAAAAAGTACATCATTAAATTAATTATGTAATGGCATAAAAATTAAAAAAATCATGAATTAATTATGTAACCACATAAGTCAAATATAATTCTATGAAGAAATTAATATCAAATAGATAATATAATCACATAACTCATACATTTCAATGTCATTGATCTTCTTCTTCATCCAACTCTTTGTTTGTATCATCTGATCCAGATTCGACATTGTAAGGATTGATCATATCATCATCATCATCATCGAGATCAGTTCCAATAATGTCATCATCCACACATATATCATCTTCATGAACATTAACTCCTACATCATCATGATCTAGTTCCTCCTCTTCGACATCTTCGTCAGGGACATCATCAACTAATTGTTGATCCTAATCATCATCTACATCATCTTCTAGTTCTTTGGTATCTTATTCTTCCACCACATTATACTTTACCAGCCTTCATCGTGGATCATTTCTAACAAAAAATGACCAACCCGGTTTACCTGGAACCTCTGAGTAAAATACCTGCTCACATTGGCTTGGAAGAACATAGGGCTCATTTTTAGCTTGCTCGATCAACCTTGTATTAACCATGGTAAATCCATTATCATGTTTAATAACAGTTCTATCAGGATCATTTTCTTTCAATCATATTGTGTACCATAGGACAACAAACATAATTAATTTGAAAGACTTAAAGTCACACTCAAGTATATCATCCAAAATCCCATAGTATCGATTTTCTGAGACTTCTGGATGCATGTCTCTTCTAGATGAAACATTAGTCACCTAAAAGACTGTAGTTATACCAGAATCACAAGTTTTCTTCATGTCATCCAACATTTTGATTCAAAATTTATGACCATTGCACCACATAGCCTTGTGGTGTTTCACCTGCAATATGTCAAACATGTAAAAATTATTGCAATATCATCGTTGATAAACATATTTATTCTTGACTGAATGTATACAAAAAAAACAATCTCAACATATATATACATAAATATAATTGAAAATAATTAAATAATATGGGTGATTAATATATTTATACGTACCTGTTTATCTCTTAAACCATATGCTAAATAAATTTCCCTTTGTGTAACATTGGAATCTCCATTACGATGAGCTTCTTTAACTAATGAAGCCACACCTTCCCATGTTAATGTGTGACCAGATTTTTGACATTGTTCAATCCATACTGTCATCCAATCAAGATTGTTTGCGACGTACAAATGTAGTGCATCCCACTCTTGACCAACTGTATAAAAAAGAAAATTCACAAATGACGTATAATTAGTTAAATATCATAGTATACGACCTTAATTTATAATTGATGTATATTGAAGATTAAAAATTAAATAAGTACAATATACATAAAAACCATATGTAAAATGTATTCCAATTAATCTCCATGACCATCTTATAATTATGATAGGGAGAGGGGTTGGAGGAATCAATCTCAGATTCTTGCTCTAGGTCTTGCTTGCAAGACCTTCTTGGTGTCTTACTCCACCACCTTAACCTATAGGCCCCTTTGCATGTTTAGGTACCCTTGGTTCTCCTGGCCGACCCCACTTCCATCACTATTCAACCACCCAAGTCAATCTTGGTGCAATGTCTCCAACTCTTCCTTAGCCCTTAATCTGCCCTAAAGGCTAACCTAACCACAACACTCAATTTGAACTTTGCAGGGGTGTAGAAATGTCTTAAGTTGCTTCAAACCAACCTCCTAGGGTTCTTGAAGGTTCTCCAAGACTCCACCTTCCCATCACTTTCACCAAACCCTCAGCTAGGGTTAAAAAGGCTACTAGCCCTTGAGCCCCAATTAGGCCTCCATCTCTGAGAAAACTGGTCTTTGCTCAAAAACTTTCCAAAGGACACTCACTCTTTCTTTTAGATTCTTGGTACAAATGATTACCTTTCAAGGATTTTTGAGGTATTAAGCCTCAACTGACTGTACAAAGCTTGAACTTGAAAATGAACATTTCCTAGGGTTTTTAAGCCACTGTCTGGCTGCTTTCAAACTGTCTACTAGTTCCCACATCAAATGAATTGATGGATCCTTCTCCTTCATGACATAGCTAGGTAAGAAACTTACCTACCACCTCCAAAAGGAATGTTTCCAAGAACTTGACCCCTGCAACTTTTTTGTGCTCTGCACCTCTTGCCTTCCTAGTCGGGCACCATTCTGGATCGCCTAGGGCAAGATCTTTCTAACAACTCCTGACCTTTCCCAAACCCTACAACCTACCATATGTATAAACATGGAGTCTAGGCACTGTTCCCAGTGGGCCGTACAATTTGTACGGTGGGAAAATGGTCTAGCACTCCATTCTTTTCAACCTATCTGGTTTAGACCAGCAACAGGGTGCACACAAAACTATTTACAAACAGTGATTAGAAATGAACAAAAGAACTAAATAATGGAACACAAGACTAGAAGACTAAAAAAACACATCCTTTGTACAAAACAGTAATAAATTCAACCCATTAGAGCTCTTCTTGAAGCAAAAATTAGAAAAATGACCCACAAAAACTGTCTTTTCTTCAATTTCACAAAGTCACACTACAATGCCGATGCTTCCAACCTAACATTCAAGTCGAGGCATGTCTTGAATAGATTTTCAAAATAGTTAGACTCCTTAGGTCGGTCATGTAAGGCATCAAATGGAAAAGTTGTAAAACAGACTTTTTTTTCAACTTTTGCCAAATGTTAGCAACCTAAGCAAGTTTTGTTCCTAAACTTATCCATCCTCTTCACTTCTTATTCTATTGATCACAATAGATCAAGAATTATTCATAAACCTCAAATGCTAACTAGATGGTCAACATGACCTTCAAAATAACATAACCAAACAAAATTCAATCTAAACTGCTCCATTGCCTGGTGTTTCCTAGGTGCTTCTGCACCAAATTACCTCTCACTTTCCTCAATCTACCTTTCCCCTCAGGTAATCCCCTTCAAATTTGTTAATGGAGTTGGGATCCCAAATGCAATCTACATGGATCTTTGCTGCAAACTTAGGAAGATATTCACTAATGTACACCATGGTCTGGTATACTATATATCCCTCCACCATAGAACCCTTAGGATGTGCTCTTTGTCTAACCAAAGCCTTTAAAAATTTCAAGTGCCTCTCAACCATCCACATTGACCTTGTGTGTACAGGTCCACACAATCCAATCTCCTCAACTTGGTGTATGAGGTAGTGTTCTTGTGCATTGAAAAATATCAAAGGTAGAAACTTTTGCATTTCACACATTAGATGAGGAATTTTTCTCTTCCAATAATTTATATATTCTTTATGGATTTCTTTAGATGACAACCATCTACAAGTGATTCAAGACACAAATATATTAACGATATTTAACAAAAATATACAATATATTACATAAAAAGTAAAAAAAATAGATATTATAAGATGTATACAATGAATTGAACAAATATTGCTACTTACCTCATGTATTTTCCAAGATCATATATAACTTTCTTGACATTGTTGTCAAAGTTGGCTGGGAGAGATAGAGGTAGAACGTACTGTAACAATTATAAAATGATCTTTTCATTATTTTTTCAAAAGTAGTAAACACAATACACTGAAAAGTACATGCATTATACAAGTGTATATAATATACCAGAATAATTACCTTAATGAAGGTATGCCAATCATGCGTTTTCATCCCTGACCCAAATTCACATTTCTTTGTTATTATATTGTTTATGTTCATAACAAATCCTGTGGGAAATCAAATTTTTCATATGACTTATTTTATAGCATTGCTTTGCTACTCTATTAATAACCAAGGAAGGGAACTTATATTAATTTGGCCTCCATCTCTATTTAATTGAATGAAATTTTTCATTGCATGATTGGCTTCCTAAAAGTCACTACAAATTTTGACAATTTTTTCTTTGTCATGCCTTCCATCCAATATTTTCTATAATGTTTCTGTTATATTCTTTCCGATATGCATTGTATCAAAAAAATGCACAATTTGTAGCTTCTCACAGTAAGGAAACCTACTAAATTGTTTGGGATACATTTTCAGTCTCCGTGGAAGCCGAAAATTAATGCCTTGATGACCTTCATGAAGCATATAAGTTAAACAAATTAACAACGATAATCATTGTCAATTACAACATGAGTAAACACAACACAATATAAAAGATAAATTCAAAACATATCATAGATGATAGATAAACAATTTGATTTGATGTATAACCTTGACGATTAATTCTATTATATTCCAACTTCCATGGGCGAGGTGACATTTTTCGTGGTTTTGATGTAGTCTCTTCTTTCCCATTGAAAAAATGTTTTTCAGTAGTTCGATACTTATGATTTCTATGGAGGAAGTGCCTATACTTATCAAACACCTGCTTTCCTAAACTTGTTGAACAACGAGATTTCATATTTGGACCACAAATTGGACATGCAAATTTTTCCTTTGTTTGAAGACCTGCAAGATCATATATAATTGGATTAAATATATCAATTAGATAATGTGGAGATCTCCTAAATCTTCCCCATCATACTATCCTCTTTGGCACTATATTCATTACTCCAGCTACTAGGGTTTTACATGTGACATCTTTAATATCTTCATGACCTTGGCTTTTAAATAGATCTCAGTCTTTCCTTTAATCCTTTTCATGGTAACCCTTGAGTTCCATAATCCACCTTCAATCTCTTCTAAGAACGTTGTCTTAAACTAGACTGCATAGTATGCATATAAAGTAAGTCCTTCATACCTGCCATTGTTCCAAATCACCACTCACTGCCTTGCTTAAAATTTTTCCTACATAAGCACAATAGCATGTTTTAAAATTATGGTTGCTAGTGATTGACCATTAAGGTCATTACTTTCATCAAGATACAATGAGATTTTTGTCTTCAAACTCAAGGCATTATGCAAGATAACATTGTGAATTGTTTGTTGTGTACAATTTTATTTTCTTTTACATTTACTGCTTTGCTAACTTCCTTTAAGACTGGGTATTGCACCCTTAGCTGCAATCTCAAACAGCTCGCTCACTATCACTTGAAGATTCTTTTCATGAGCATCCTTCTATAAAATCAAACTATGACCTATAGACTACCTACTTACTATAGGGGACTCATTGTTTCATGGTATTGTAGATCTTAAGATCCTTCAACCTTATTGACACTACTTCATAGTCCACAAGGTATTATTCACTATTCTCCCATCTTTGATGAGTCTCAAAACACTGCTCAAACATGCAATCTACTACCTCCATTATACATTAATGGCTAATAAGAAACATTGAACCTATGATTACCACTGTTACTTCATTTGGACAGTCATTCCCTAATTGCATTTGCCTTATCTAACACTACCAAAAGCATTTGAAAAACCCTTAAGGTCAGCAAGGGGGTAAGGAAACTCATTGTTAAAATCTCCACTTTACTATGCAAGGTTTGAGTTTTATTATCTTGTCACTGCTCAACCTCTTTTTGACTGTCACATTTCAAGTGATTATCATTCTCCTTACCGTAGATTGAATTTACAAATGTCACTAAGCTACATAGTGTGCTTGTTATTGGCTACAATCTTTAGATTGTAATATTTTGTTATTAGCTACAATGTCTCAATCTTTCTGGTATTGCAACCTCACTAATTTGCTAGAGTTATTGTTTATGTTTCTATGGAGGCCTAGGGTTTGTACCCTAATCATGCTCTTACCAATTCTTTTGTTGGTATTAAAAAATACCCTTAAATGTTGGGTCAGAAAATTAGTTGTCTCTACAAAGTTGTGGTATGATCTTGGATTGTATCCTAGAGCATGTGGGAAGCTTGTGTTTGATCATTAATGTATGTAAACCTGATCAGGAAAATGTATCTTATATAGCATGGGTCTTGCTTTAATACTTTCCATAATGGTTATTAGCAGATCACATTATTATAGTTTGCGGTAACCCAAGATTGCATTCAAGTATGTAACAAACTTGGTTTGTAGTTTAAGCTATACACTTTTAAGTAACATTCATAAGGTTTAGAAAATATTGATCACTCTCTAGAATAGCCCATTAAATATGGGTTGTGCTTGAATGCACTACATAATTGATATAACACAACCACTCTGCATATCAACTAGAGTTATAGGCTCTTTATTGCAGCAAGAGGTAATCACTCTTGGATCATGCTATAATTACATCATAACCTATTAAACTTGAGACAACTTGAATGCACCCAATGATGATTGACACCTACATTATATGCGTGCCTCCATTTCTATCACAACATAGACACATTAAACTTGGGTCACACATGAATGCATCCTGTATTTGTTATAGCACAACTGTGCCACATGACCAATAGAGTTATGGATCACATAATTACAATCACAAGAATCACTTCCTTGGTTGTGATTTTATGGTGATTCCACACAACAAAATCTGGACATGAAATTCTCAAAACCCTAAACCTCTAAAAATTAAATCTGATGAGATGTTGCTTTAAATATGATTTTCAAACCTGAACTACAAATCTAACTTCACAACTGAATTATGCAAAAAGACAATGACTACCCTCAACCTGGTGATATCTTCTTGAATTTGATTTTTCCCAAGAAAATCGTCCTTAGTTCTCCACAAACTGTCTCAAGTAGAGAAAAACATTGTCGCAATAAACTCAACAAACTCCACTTTTCTTTATGTCGGCCACAATTTTGATTTCTTTATTTTTTATGTTTGTCAAAATTTTGAGAAATCGATAGTCAAAATTTCGATGAAACCGGTTCATCAAAATTTTGACGAATGCCGGGATAAAATTTTGAAAAAATTACACATCAAATTTTACAAGTAACGATGATACATCAAATTATACATATTTCTTCAGTTTGCAGTCAAATGAGTTAGTGTTTGAAGCAAGGTACTGCTACATTGGTTCAAAGACTGATGCTTTTCAGATTGAAAACTGCTGCTCAGATCAAAAAATATATATTTTTTGATTTTATATGTCCCACTATTGCCCCAACGGAAGGAATAAGCTAGTTCCCTGCCCCCTTGAGAAATTGGGCAAAAATTTTGAATTTTGGGTTGATTTCTTGACAAAGGTAAAATATAGTTGTAGGTGCTAAAACAGGCCTCGAGATGCCAAAAATAGCCTTAGAAACACAAAAAATGGATCAAAATAGGTTGTACAGGGTGGAAATAGGTAAAATAGGTCAAAACCCTGGCTTTTGGCTTAAATTAGGGAAAAAACCCTAATTTTTTTGGCTTAAATAGGTAATGAAGGGTCACTTTCAATTCATTTATGCATTCACACCTTAGAGATTTGCTTCCTTTTGAGCTTTGAACTCTTGAAAAAATGGCGCAATGAGTGCTTCCTCTTCACCTTTCAAAGTGGGTTTGAGAGTACCAGTGGTGAACAGACGTAGGACCTCGGGTATGCGACTCAAAATCTACCTTTATTTTCACTTTTAGGTGCAATTAATAGGGGGTCAAAACTATGTCTCTAGGTGCATGGCTATATAGTGATGCAATTGAAGCATTAGAAGCATCACTATTGATTTTATAGCGACGTACCTTCTGTGTAGTGGCACACCACCATTTTTGGTTCAACAACACAAATGATTAGGGAGTTGCTAGGTTAATATAGCGACACTTATTATTTTCAAGTTTAGCGTTGCTTGAAAGCGATGGGCAACACACATAGCATTTAGCCACACACCCCAAGTTTTTAGTATAGTGACGCATGAAAATGTTGATTCACTATTGAGCATAGTGATGTGCACCGCTAAATTGGAAACACACCCCCGAAATGGATACAACGATGCACCCATAAAAGAGCAATGCTATTGATTTCAATGACGCTTTTGCTATTTTGGATGCAAAGTCTCAAATTTTGATCAATTTTTTTGACTTTTTGGAAAAGTGATGTTGTGTGCATGATGAGTGCAGGAGGATCCTCCCCCATTGATGTCATGAGAGCATCAGTCAAACATTTTGGCAGTAGCCCAAGATTTTGATGACTTGGAGGTAGAGTGGTTGGGTATGTTGGGGTTAGGTTTCGTTACTTTCTTGCCCCAGGTTCGGACCCACCTTGCTTTGATGACGACCTTGATTGAGAGGTGGCACAATGAGACCTCATTTCACCTGCCCACTAGTGAGGCCACTTTAATGTTAAAGGATGTGTGGTGTATTTTGTGATTGTTGATTCATAGCGAGCGTGTCATATATGACCCAAATGTCAGGAGGGATGCATGTCTCTCTATTTTACATAGATGAAAACTCATTCTGGTGAGCTTTCAGATAGACCTTGATGTATATCATGATTGATTTCCCATTTTCTGATTGTTCATAGCTGCACTAACTCTGGAGTGATTTCCCCATATCAACGAGGAAAAATTTTTAGTACTGGATGAGGATTGGCATGGGAGGGGATGATTAAGAGTACCATAATGTATGCCTAGAGTCGCATTCTCCTTGCTTTGTTATACCATGATATGCATGAGGTCGTTTACCGTGAGGGTAGGAGCATTAGAGCAAGTGTGAATATGCTTCATTTATGGGCATACAAGCACATTACAGTGTTGAGGCCATTGGTGGTTCTAGCAGATATTGACGAGGATGAGCCTGTTGTCTTCAAGTGCAGGGTACTGATAAACCTTCAATATACAAGCCCTACAGGTCTAGCTTACTAGTGTCGTGTCATTGATGAAATGATTGTGTTCAGATGGAGGCCATGGTTGCAACATCCAACATGGTATGATGATCAACAGTTTCTCTATTTTTCTCGACAGACTCGCTACCTCTAGGGGAGGGAACACACCATGATAGAGCAATACCTTCCAGACTGTGTGGCTTGCTAGTTCGATGAGGTTCAAGATGTGCCTCCTTAAGATTATATTGCTATTTTTGTGAGATCATAGAGAGAGGTGCAGTGAGGAGAACCGATTGACCCCATTGTGGTGATCGATGGGTTTAGACAACTTGTTGCACAACCCTAGGATTACGATCAGGGTATACCAAATGCAGGGACCACCCTAGCTTATGCCGCATGGTTCAGGCCACCTACTCGCCTAACGGATCTAGCGGGGGGATACCCTGGAGGTAGAGGGAGAGGCATAGGTAGAGGCCGAGGTTGAGGCTAAGATGGTGGTAGGGATAGTGGCATAGATGAGGGATGAGGTAGAGGTCAACAACCAAAGCAGGATAGGGTATAGGTGCCAGGTGATGGGCACCAACAGTAGCCAACTCAGGGTCATCAGGACCTAGGGCACTAGGATGGGTATGATGGATGGGTTCTAGGGGCATCACCGCCTCCTCCACTTGTATAGCTAGATGCTCAATTATAGGTGCATATACAAGCCATTATAGATGAGAGAGATCAACTACAACAGTAACTACAGGCTATGACAATGCTGAGAGATCAGGAGGTTTAGTTGTGGCAACAACTAGACTTACAACTGGCCTAGGAGATTGGGTGGAGGCAACAACTTGAGGCAGTGACAACTACTTCACAGGGATAGACAGTGTTCGCGTGATTATATAGAAAGGCAATTATAGAGGCTGCTTACTATTGCATGTATTACCATGAAGATGTTCCCCAGGCTATGCGACAACTTGATTTTTCACAGTAGAGTGGAGCACCACCTAGAGGTGAGGATCACCCATTAGTTAGGGGTGAGTCGAGCAACCATCAGGGCTAGCTACTTTTGTAGGCACTTTTTTGATTATTGCTTGATTATTTATACAAATATACATTTATGGGCTCATTTTTGATAGCCTCGTGGATATTGTATTTTTTATTTGATATTCATACATTGATTTAGATATTGTAACAGGACAATCATCATTTTTTTAATATATATACGAGATGAGTCAGATTCAATATGATGTGCTCTTTATTTCATGCTTATATGAATGTATGGATGCATATGATGTGATGTGATGTGATATGCTTATGCGTTATGATTATGTATGGATGCAATGTGATGGCCGTAATTATTTTATTTATGCGATATGTGGTTTGTGATGATGATCTATGATGTGATGTATATGAGATGGAATGGATGTTTTACCTTATTTTTAGTATCTTTTTATGATATGCTATGGATGGATGCTATGATATGACATGCTTATGCAGGATATATGGATGAATGCATTTCTTTTTGTGTACTTTTCTATGAAATTTATGATGTGATGATGATATATGCATATAGATGTATATATGGATAATGAAAATGTTCATGCTTATGGTATGATAATGCAATGTATGCATATGCCTAGAATATGTGTATGATATGTGATATGGTTTAAGATGATTAAATGACAAATCTATGTTATCCAAAACAACTTAAATGATAATGATGATGCAATCGATTATGTTTTCCTTTATTATGATGATATGTTGTGATGATGCAAGATGTATGCATGTTGACAATCTGTGGATGTAGGATGGATGTATGATGATGTTTTTGTTGACTGTCATGATACCAGGTTGGCATGGAAAGAAGATAGAAGAAATAAGATGAATGATTCAACCATTCATTTTGATGATTGATTCAAAAATTCCAACAAGTCTTTGATCCATCGAGACTTTATTAGAAATGCTAATGAGAGATGACGATGATTTGCTCATATCTTGGGATTGGGATTTTCTGTCATTCCTTATGTTTGATATAATACATAGACACAATGCATCAAGGTATTGATAACTAGGATGGAGTTGTATCTAGTGTAATGGAATTTGACTATGCAAATAGGTATGATAATTCTTGTTCATACCTTGATATACAAAAACCTCATCGGAATGTAGTTTAGAAGCTTAAAATATATTAGGCCAAAGCATACGCAATAGTCAACAATGTACTCCAAACAACCTCCCTACACACAACTAAGAAAGTATGCACCAAGATTATTTTACAAGAATACCCATAAGCACAAAAAATGAAAGATAATGATCAATGCCCCATTCCTTTCTCTCTAAATATTTTTGATAGACATCATTGAGAGGTCCTCGAAATGGGTCATTAAGATAAATCATAAGAAAAGATCAAAGACAAACAGTCAGTGTTATCTATATCTCTTGCCAATTTAATATAGCTAAGGTGATTTTTGATGCCAATGTCCATCACAAGAAGGATGCATCCTAGGACATGTTGATCAGATGTTTTGATTAGGATAAGGTTTGTGATAAGCTGTTGATACAAAATCTATTGACTTTTTTACCTATGATCTAGACTTTAGATTTTTGACCTTTATGTTCTCACTTTACGACTTGTGATACTTGTTTTCTATTTGTTTTGCAAAAGGTTGAAGGTGATGATTGATTTATTATGGGTGAAAGTTATTACGGGTGAAAGAAAAATGGGATGGATGGTTATGTATTTTTTGGAATATTTCAATGTTTTTGGTATTTTGAAAATGTTTTGAGGTTGTTTTTGATCTTTTTGAATTATTTATGTGAATGTTTTGGTTTTTGAATATTTGAGGTTGTTTAGGGTTTTCTCCAAGATATTTGATGCTATTTAGGCCTTTTGAATGTTTTCTAATGTTTTCCATTTTCAAGTGTTTTGGGGTTTTATGAGTTTTCAATTTTTTTTGGATTTTCTGAGTTTTTTGACCAAGAATCTAACCTAAAAGACTATCCTAGGGGCCTCGGGGTTGATCAAAGATTAGCCTTGCCTACACTATACACACAAAGACCACATAGTTCGATTGAATCAACTTATTGATGATGAGACATGAATAGTTGATGGATTGTCAGTTTATTATGACAGACTCCTAAAGGGCTGACCTAGGGTGTCTCAGGGGCACATCAATGATGGCCTTGCCTATGTTCAAGCTCAGAGACTCGTAGTTTGACATGGTTCTATTTTTTGATTTTTGATGTTTGACCTTTCTAGGGATTTTGATGTGTTTCACATGTTTTGGATTTTGACTTTACAATTTCTGAATGTTTTTGGATTTTAGATGTACAAGAATTTGGATGTTTTTAGATTTTTGGATATACAAGATTTCAAATGTTTTTAGATTTTCTGATGAATTTTTTACTAATATTTTTTGGACTTTCAATTAGATTTCCAATAAACTTAAGATATAAAAGAACCCAATCCGTGTTGGAATCAAGGAACACTAAGAAGGGGGGTGAATCAGTGTTTTGCAATTTTTAACTTTATTAATCTGATCTTTAAAACACTTATAACATTCAACAAAGAGAAAGATGCATGAACATAAAAAAAGTAACCACAACACTCAAAAAGATGTTTACAAAATGGGAATGCACTTGCATTCAGGCACACTGCAAAGAGCTCATTGCTAAAAAATAGAAAGGCTTACTGCCTTACAATCAATGTCAAAAGGAAAATGGAGTGGTGAAATATGAAATAGCATCTACAAATTCTTGAGAATAGTTCTGGTTAAGCACATTAATTGATTTCTTGACCTTCTGTCTGATTTTTCTCTTCTGCTCTATTTTGCTTTAATTCACATCACAAATCCTTTTATGCACAAGTGAAACTATGCATAATTTCTCTACAATCCTTCTTAACTTCGCACACACATCAACACACTTTGTACATACATCAAAATGATATAAACAATCACTTATATATATATATATCCGTTACTAAGGATTTAATCACTACATGTCGACTTCAACAAAATAGAAAATATTTACAAACTCTCAGCTCAATCCACAAATAATTTCTTATGTGCACCAACCAAAGTTGGCCACAACATAGTGAGGACCCAAATCAACATGATCAAACACAAAAACACTAAAAAATTACTCCTTGAATATCTGTAACATGCTACATTCACTTAGTCGACCTTCTTGCACTGATAAACAAAAAATTAATCAACCAGATCTTCTAACTTGCACACAGATTGATATGAGGTTCTAAGATTCAAGGATAATATAGATCATACATCAAACGACCTTCCCTGACTGAGATCCATAACTCAAAGTGATAACATAAAATTGCATATGAATTGATGAACTCAGATGCTCTATTCTAGTTTGACAGTTAATCACTTAGCTTCAATCTAACTTCTGGTATGAGAAAATGTTGATGTGTGGATTGAGTCATTAACCAAGGTTTCCAACAATGACAACACCAGATGACATGTGTAGTGTTCTTTTCAAAAATCTCCCCCTTTGGAATTTATGGCAACACTTAGTGAAAAATGACTAAGTGTCAGATCAGTACCAACATGAGTTACACTGCCAACCTTCAAAATTTCAAAACACAACTCCCCCTAAGATGATTAAAGCATTTTTCACTATCCCACTCTCCCCCTTTGACATCAATGGTAAAGGAAGGAATCCACATACCAAAAATCAAACAAAAACTACTATGAACAAACTGCATATGTACAACCTTGCTTCTACAACTTACATAAACTTTAATATATCTGCAAAATTATTCTTCAACAAGCCCAAACTAGTGTCCCAAATATTTTTGAGACTCTCCAAGATAGTCATGTGACCACAAAACATATAATATTGCATTTCTATAGACTCAAGGTTCATCAGATCATTGATCGCCAAAGCTTCTTTTGCTTCCTTCAATGCACTCAACATTGTTTCCATCTTCAGACCAATTAGGCCTCTAAGCTCACATGCTCTTTCAATAATTTTTCCTTCTTCATGCTTCAAAATTTTGATCTTGTCAAGCAGGGATCTAACTTGACCTTCTTGGTTTCCAACAAAAATAGTTAGAGGATCAAATGCTTGAGAGATATCTGCTAACTGTTTCTCTCATTCCTTTAGTTTCTTTTCAATGTCTGCAGTGAACTTAGACAATGATAACCATGACTTATAAATTTTTCCACCTTCAGAAAAAGTACCTTTGAATATTCTTTACATAGGTAGCTAACAAATATTTTTCATTAGCAATCATTCCCTTCAACCTACTGAACCTGTTAGCATCAAACTCCTTATGAACCTTATCCATAGATGACTTCTCAAGTGACTCAAAGTGAGTACTTACAAAATTGACAAGTTTCTTCAATTGACTAGATGGAGAATCGGATGAGTCCTTGACATATGGCGACATAATATTCTCCAGAATACTAGATGCAAGATTTAACAACTCACTAGCTTCAATATGAGATTTCAGAATCTCTTCCCTTGCCTTGGCTTGAGCAAATTATGCAATTTCCAGTTTCTTAATGGGAGATAAAGTAGCCAAATTGATAGGACCTTTAATCAATTCAGAATCAAAATCTTCTTGTTGCTCTTCCAAACAATCCTTCACTGCCTTAGCAGTGTCTCTTGCTTCCACATGAACTTCTTTTCCCTCAACCTTCTTTTCTTCAATCATTGATTCTTCTCGGGCTTTAGGAATCTCAACTTCTTCAACCGGCACAACTTTAGGAGCTTTAATCTCCATAGGAATTTTGACATCATGTATATCTAGAGGATTCAAAGTATCCTCAAATGTATCTTCCTTTACCTCTTTAACCACTGGACCAGATGCAATATCTTCATCATGACCTTCTTCAAAAATAACATTGATTATGTTCTTTAAAAAAACTTCCTTTAGAATTATTTCAATTTCTTTTGCCACCTCTTCAGTCCGACCAATCATAAGCTTGTTTACTCTTGTTTTTCTCTTGAAATCCTTCTTAGCACCATTCAGAATTGTCTTCATTTCCTTAATAGACATCACTGGACATAAATTTGAAAGAATGCACTCTCTCATCTGCTCATTTTCAATTCTTGCATTCAATCTCCTCATTTCCAAAACTTCATATAGTCCCTTAGGCAATTCAGACATGATTTCAATGAGAGTCATATTGAAATTATTCAAATAATTTATTGTTACTTCTTCAAGAATTCTTTGACCAACACTATCAAAGGTGTCATACCATTCACAAAGAGGCCTAAGATTACCATCCTTAATCAAGGATTTTTCAACTTCTACAAACATACCTGGTTTGTCAATTTTCATCTTTTTCTTTTCTTTATCTTCACCAAAGGGCTTGTCCTTAGTGACTTTTGTTTCCTTTGAGCCCTTATGCTTAATTTCTCACTTCTTCATCAGATTCTATTTCCTCATCTTCCTCAGCTGCAACATAAACTCTTTTTCTTTTATCCTTCATGCTCTTTCTCTCTCTACCAGATGTCTTCACTTGTGCTTTCACAGGGCTTGATTTCACTGTAGAACTGGATAAGGGTGAAAAGCTCCTTGTTGATCTAGATTGGGCAGAGGATGTTGTCAGACTAGTAGATTCAGTTCTAGTAGGCTCTTCTTCAACTTGTTATCTCTTTCTTCTAGCTTCTCTCATGGATTCACCTGATATTCCCATGATTTTTGCAAAAGCTTCAATTTCCTTCCTTACTCTTTGGACTATCATAGGTTTCTTCAACTTCTCATGTACTTGCATATCTTTTTCTTCATAGGATCCAAACCTCTCTTATGTCAGATCCTAAGGTTTACTCAACAAATATTGTGCATATAGTTCCAAGATGTTCTCCTCAACTTCATAGCCCATTGGCATAATCTAGACTGTTCTAGGATCTACAGCTTCCATAAAGCAGATAGTGTCCTTGTACTTCTCCACAATAGACTTAGGAATTCTTTCTCTTACTTGCATCTCACTCTGAAAACTCTTGAAATATCCCCAGATAACAATTTTCCTTGTCTTACTATCACCAACTCTGTGCAAGATATCTCTAATTTGAACAACTACCAGTTTATTAGCTTTCCATTGTAATTTTCCAAATCCTGAAACTTCATTCATAAAGTAGAAGAATAGAAACAACAAAAAATTACCATACTTAAAGGAATTCTTCTTATCTTTCTTGATCTTATGAAGATTCTCAATAAGTTGACTAGATAGCTATACCAGATACATAATTATCCTGATTGGAATGATATATTTTGTAAACAATGACCATAGAAGCAAATCTAACATCCACTTCAATAATATCATCAATTGTCATAGCTCTTTTATCAAACACTGAATTGGTTGCATCAATAACTATTTGATTCTTCACAGTCTTTAAGATCGACAACCCACTGGAGGAATTTAAACCAGTAACAACACTTATGGCTTCTTTTGTGATCTTAAAAGGTTGAATCAACCACATAAATTCAACATGAACTTGGCTCAAAATATACTAGACCCACTCATTTTCTTGAAACATGGGAAATTTTACAATTTGCGTGAATTTCTTCTCCTCTAAGGTTTTGAATTAGGGTTTTACCCTGAAATATTCTCCAACTATATGATTTGTATACAAATTCAGCAACTGCAAGCTCCCTAACTCCTCAATATTTGCATGAATGTATGCCCTAATGTCTTCAATATGCAAGACACCGTACAAAACGTATGGAAATTCACCTAAGGGATTTGTCTCAACATATTTGAAAGGATGCCACCTGAATTTCAGACATCTTTGATATCAACTACCAACAGAGCAACCATTTTCACAAATTCACAAGTTCACAAGTTTTCCCGATAAATAGCTTTTCACCGAATTAGGGGTTGATCGCCGAATCGCCTTCGCACTTGAATCTTCACCAAGTTTCACTGAATTTCACTTCAAATCTCTCCAAACTTCTTCTCAAAGTGAAAAGTGACAAATGAAGAATACAAATGACCTTTTATCATTCGCACACCTAACTTTTTATCGCAATAAATGCTTTTTCCCTAACTCATCTAGATACCTTGTTTCCATACTCTGTGAAGGATAACTCTTTTGTAGATATTCAATTTTGCATAAATACTCTCTCCAATTATTTCTGAAATATCTATAGTTCATTAATGCAATCACTGCACTCATCCATATCCTGGTAACAACTACTGGCAGGGGTTTTGAAGGATTTTCTTGAGAGCTCCTCCTAGGCTAGAAGCCCTAAACCTAACTCCTGGAGGAATTACTAGATCTTGGTTCTGGTGTGGAATCATTTCTTGTAATAGGACTCTTCTTCACCCATATCTTCTTCATTTGCTTCCTGATCTCATCTGCAATAAATTTTCCTTTTCCCTTTTCATCCTTTTGCATGTTTTTCCTTTGATTTACCAAACCCTTTCTGCTTCTACAAAATTTAGCAATGTGATCGGATTTATTGCAATTGTAGCACACCACATTTCTTTGTCTAGACCAATTGTTCCATTGATTTTCTCTTGATCTACATTGGTTAGCAATATGGCCAAATCTATTGCATGTATAACATTTGACATCTCTATACATGTTGTTCATCATATTTTTGCATTCATTTGACTTATGACCATACTTATTACAATTAAAGCACTGAATTGAGAATGATAGACCACTTGGATTCATTTTGCTTCTACATTGAGTAGCCATATGACCAAATTTATTGGAAACAAAATAGTAACCATTGAACCTTTGAGCATTAGGTTATCTTACCAGATACCTTTCAAATTTGTTCATCTAATTTTCTTGCCTAAATCTCCTTTGTTCAGATCCAGAGCATTCTCCTTTCTCATATCCAAGCCCTCGCTTGTCACCTTCAGTCCTCTGAATTTTAATTAGTTAATCAAGCTTGGATGAGCTAATATTGAACTTCTCCTTGAATTCATTTGTAGTAGTAAGTTCATCTTTGAGATCAACAATCTACTTCTCAATCTCTTCTTCATTATTTCTGGATTGTTCTAATTCAAGCTCTAACTGATTGAATCCATCAGTAATTTGGCTGCATTCTTCAAATTTTTCTTTTAAGGACTGAGCAAGATTCTATTCATTCTTATTTCTGTCTTCAATCTCCTTGGTCATCCTCATCATAATATATTCTATCTCATGCTTTAGGACTGCATTATCTCTGGTAAACTTTTCACATTCCTCAGTCTTTTCCTTCAGGGCTTGACTTAGTTGCTCATCTTCAATGCTTTTACTCTCTTTCTGCTTGACTTGATCACAGAGTTCCCTTCTCTTCTCCCCGAACTTATTGATTTTATGTTTCAATGACTCAATGAATTTCTCAATAGTCATGAGATTTTCTTGTAATTCCCAGACTTTAGATTTGGACTGATCAAGATCATCTAGGGCCACCAAAATTTGTTGTTGAAGATTGCTTGAATCCATTGAAACACTTTCCACGATCTTCCCCAAGCTTTTAAACTTCTTTTGAGGAGCTAAGCTCTGATACCAATTGTTGGAATCAAGGAACACTAAGAGGGGGGGTGAATCACTGTTCTGCAATTTTTAACCTTATTAATTTGATCTTTAAAGCACTTATAATATTCAACCAAGAGAAAGATGCATGAACATAAAACAAGCAACCACAACACCATAACACGAGGATTTTTAATGTGGAAACCCTGTTAGGGGAAAAACCATGGTGGAGGTCAATCCACAATATGATATGAGTATACTCAAAAAGATGTTTACAAAATGGGAATGCACTTGCATTTAGGCACATTGCCTAGATCTCACTACTAAAAAATAGAGAGGCTTACTGCCTTACAATCAATGTCAAAAGACAACTGGAGTGGTGAACTATGAAATATCATCTACAAATTCTTGAGAATAATTTCGGTTAAGCACATTAATTGATTTCTTGACCTTGTGTCTGATTCTGCTTCGTTCTGCTTTAACTCACATCACAAATCCTTTTATGCACAAGTGAAACTGTGCATAATCGCTCTACAATCCTTCTGACTTTCACACATACATCAATACACTTCGTACATACATCAAAATTATATAAGAAATCACTTATATATATCCACTACTAAGGATTTAATCACTACATGTTGGCTTCAACAAAATAGAAAATATTTACAAACTGTCGGCTCAATCCACAAATAAGTTTTAATGCACACCAACCAAAGTTGGCCATGAAATAGTGAGGACCCAAATCAACATGCTCCAGCACAAAAACACTTAAAAAATTACTCCTCGAATATCCACAACATGCTACATTCACTTAGTCGGCCTTCTTGCACTGATAGACAAAAAATTAATCAACCAGATCTTCTAACTTGCACACGGATTGATACAAGGCTCTAAGATTCAAGGATAACATAGATCATACATTGAATGACCTTCTCTGAGATCCACAACTCAAAATGATAAGAAAAAATTGCATATAAATCGATGAACACAATTCTATCGGATGCTCTGTTCTAGTTTGACAGTTAATCGCTTAGCTTCAATTTGACTTCCAGTATGAGAAAATGTTGACATGTGGATCAAATCACTGACTAGGGTTTCCATCAATGAAAAAAATAGATGACATGTGCAGTGTCTCTTGCCAACAATCCGATCCATAATGAATTGCCCCTAGTGTGATGCAATAGACTACACCTCGATATAGGCAGGACAAACTAACCTTAGGAATATTCCAAGTAGTATAAAAGGGGATACGATACTTCACAACATCAAGATATGATATAGACGTGGATGGGTGATGGAATAAATAGGACAAATTATGCGATGGATGGATGTGATGCAAAAAATGACAGGATAAAGAGCCAAATAATAGATGGAGGTGCTTTATTTATGCGAGACACCTGTTTGCTAGGTTTTCACCAAGGTACTTGTCCAAAGTGCCATTGAAGTGGTTTTCACTAGAGGACAATTTTTTCTTTACTGTTTTTTTTGTTTTTTTGAGATTTACACCCTTCAAACCTAGGCATAATTTTTTTAAAGATGCAGACTATTGTTTGGTTCCTACAAGGCTTCACCTTCAGGCATTGACAATTGATATGGTCCTGATCCATAGCTTGTTGTGACGACAAAGGGGCCTAACCATTTAGGCTCAAAATTTCCTTTACGATCCTGATCTAGAAGGTTTTTCTAATTTTTCTTTAGAACAAGATCCCCTACTTGGAAAGACTAACACTTCATCTTCTTGTTATAGCTTCATTTCAGTCAGTTTTGGTATACTTGCAAGTTATTAAGGGCATCAAGATGATTCTCATCCAAGAATTCTAACTCATTTAGCTAAGGTACTCTATATTCTTCATCAGTAATTAGGTTCTGCAGTGATACTCACAATGAAGGAAGCTCAACCTTAATAGGAAAGATGGCTTATGATCCGTAGACCAAGGAGAGCGGGGTTGCACCTATAGGTGTGTAGATACTGGTTCGATAGGCCTAGAGGGTGGGATTTAACTATAGATTCCAATCATGATCGACTTCATTGACCATTTTCTTTAGGATTTTAAGAATGGTCTTGTTTGTAGCCTCAACTTGATTGTTGCCTTGGGGATAATATGGGGTAGAGAATCAATGTTGGATGTTGAATCTTTGACATAACTATTTCACATCCTAATTATTGAAGGGTGTTCTATTGTCTGAGATAAGGGCTTGCAGAACACCATAGCGACATATAAGATAATTTAGGATAAATTTGGAAATTTTCTTTCCTATTATGTAGGTAATTGGAATGGCTTTGACGCACTTGGTAAAGTAATCGACAACTGTTATGATGAACTTGTGGCCATTAGATGAGGTGGGATTAATTTTTCCTATGAGGTCAAGCCCCCACTACGAGAAAGGCAGATGTGTGACCATTGGTTGCAAATCCTGAGCTAGAGCATGGATAAGATCTCCATACTACTAATATTGGACACACTTTTGCACATACTGATGGGCTTCTCTTTCCATGGTTCTCCAGTAATACCTCATCCTCAACAATTTCTTAGCTAAAGTCATACCACTAGAATGGAAATCACATATTCCATCGTGCACTTTTGTTAAGGTGGTCAAGGCTTCCTCTTGGTTAAGACATTGTAGTAATTTCCCCTCGATGCTTCGACAGTATAAGGTATCACCTAGGATCATGAATCGGGATGCCTTTTTAACAAAAGCCTTCTTAAGGTTGGAGGTGATATTGGATGGGAGGGTTCCTCTGCTAAGGTAGGTGAATATATCATGATACCATGAGGAACCAAGACCAATGATGACACACACAAATTCAAATTCAAGGATTTCAAAATTTGACATGAGAAGTTATTCTACCAAGAATTCAAATTGAAGGATGTTGTGTGGAATATCTAACAATGATCCAATTGTTACTGTAATCAAGGGAAAATCCTAAATTTATTATTATTAAGTGCAATAACAATTAAAATTCCTATGAAAATAACAAAGCACAAAGGAAGTGGAGTGAAGACAATAGGGATGAAGTTACCCTATGTCTCCACCTTCCATGATTAATCTCTGTTATACCTCCTAGCTTGCAGATAAATAACAAAGCCCTCAGATTTATGTGAGCAACTATGACTAAAGACTAAGCCCTATGCAAGTGTTGAAGGATTTGCAGAAAATAACAATAACCCTACAATGAGCTAAAATGACTAATGACTGTAAAAAAACTATAACCCTAAATTGACAGCAAGTTGACATAGACTAAAAGTGTAAGAAGTCAAAATGAGCTAAAGATTCAGAGAGGCCTGCAAATGAGGTCAAAATTGCCCTTTTATAAAAATTGCAATTTTGAACGTGTGGCCAGGATGAAAAAATGACAGGAACCCTAAGATCAATGTTTAAGATTGAATGTTGATATGTGCATTAGGGTTAGGTCAAAATTAGGGCAACAGGTAAGAATGAAGGGTGGAGATTGAATTATGAAATAATTCAATCAACGGTCGAAATTGAATGAGAAGTCAAAAGTCAAGAATTAAATTGGAAGATAAGGCTGGCACGGACAAAGAGGTTGCTGGAGAAATTAAATAATAAGATTTATTTACCCCAGATAACTAGCAAGTAATTAAATAATAAAGATATTATTTAATTATGGAGGAATGTGATAAAAGAATTATTTTGAAATTAAATAATGATTTTAATTCCAAATTCAAGAGAATGGCTAAATTAAATAAATCAAATTTATTTAATTTTAATGGGAGAAAAAGCTAATGAATAATTAAATAATTAAATAAATTATTTAATTATAGTGGAAAATGGGCATAATTAAATAAATAAGAATTTATTTAATTTTTTAAAAGAAGGGGACTTAATTAGTGACGTAATTAAATAAATAAAATTTATTTAATTAATCAAGAAGACATAAATGTTAAAGGGAAATTAAATAAATTATGAAATTTATTTAATCAAAGGAAGACTTTAGATAATTAGTGATGTATTAAATAAATAAATAATATTTATTTATTTAATAATCAAGGAGGAACAAATGACATGAATTAATTAAATAATTATGAATTATTTAATCAATAGTCGAATGTGGACCAAGGACATAATTAAATAGCTTAATTATGCTAGGACGAAAGTGGTAAAAATGAAGCTTGCAGGCCTAGGTCATTTTTAGGTGTCTACATTTTGCCCCTCTTTGTCATAATGTCGCTTGTCGTATTGTGACAAAGAAAATTAAGTCAAAAATATGCCCCAGTGAAGGTACGGAGTATTCTTGCCCCCTCGGGAAATTTTCAAATTTTGGGTCGGCGCCAGAAAAATTTGCAAAAGGTCCCGATAAATCAATTTGATGGTCAGAAAAATAGCGGCGCAGTCGGTTTCAAATTCTGACATGTTTAAAGCAACTTACGGAGAGGTCAAAGGCGCGGAAATGAGCCTCCAGTATTAACTGCAGTTGAAAAATGTCACTTTCACCCTATAAATAGATGGTCAAAGGGGTAAAAGTCAATTCACTTTCACTATTCACCTTGTAAATCTTGAGAGCTCAGAGCAAAAGGCGCAGCAGCGACGATGGTGATTCCAGTGACAGAGCACCGCGGAGAGATCGTGAGGACCTTCAGACGGCCAGAGGGCTCAGGACCTGCGGTATGTACACTAAACTTGCTTTGTCATTTTTTCGATTTACGTGCTTTTTTATGCTTTCTAGGATAGTGAACGAATGCGCCGCGACGCATATGCGTTCGCGTAAGCCGCAATTGACTTCGCGTTCGCCGCATTTGATGCGTCGCGACGCAAGTGTAAAGAACAAACGAAACACACCGGCGTTATGCGCCGCATTCGATTTTTGGTGCGACGCAAGTGCTTAACCGCATCGCATTTGACCCACCGAAAGCCGCAATCGCTCTTATGCGACGCAACTGTTTATTCGAATGACGCAAGTGAATTTTCGCGCCGCATTCGCAATGTATCAACGCAACCGCCTAAATTAGAGACGCAAGTGCTAAATAGCGACGCATTTGATTTGTTGGAACGCATTTGATTTTTTGAACGACGCATTTGTGTTTTTGCGACGCAATTGCATTTTTGCGACGCATTTGCCTGTTTTCTTTCTTTAACTTGTTTTAATGCCTTCATGCCCTAAGTTATTGTCCATGACGGTCACAGTTGTCCAAAAAGGTGCTGATGCCGTGTTCGTCTTTTTGCAGAGGCAGCTTGCCCCTATTTACACGAGGGAGAGCAGACCGAGGACCTTTCGGTTTGGCGATCAGCTAGGCCCGCGAGAGCGGCGACGACTGATGAGACTCGGCTTATTCCATGTTGCATTCATGCCCGCCATTCGGGCGAACAGGGGTTTACTGACGGCGCTGTGCGAGAGATGGCATTCAGAGACCTGTTCCTTTCACCTGCCGACAGGTGAGGCTACGATTACTTTGGAGGACGTCTACCGTATTCTCCGGATTCCGATTCGAGGGGAGCGGATCGTGTACGATCCCCGTCATGGCGAGCAGACCTTCCGGGCGTACTACCAGGATCAGGGTGCCGGACTCGGCATTGAGGGTTACGAGATCCATTGGGATTTCCTGGCGGAGCATTACAGTCGCTTTGATGCATTCTTGGCGACTCTGATTGGTGGCATCTTGGTTCCAGACCGACGAGGACACGGATTTCCGATTGGCTGGGGGGATGTCATGGTCGGCATGCGACGAGAGAGGACAGTTTATGCATGGGGTCCTTGTTTGCTGGGGACACTTTATCATCAGCTGCATGACGTTGTGTACAGGAGAGGAGAGAGTATCTCCTGTGGGACCACACTGATGATGATCTGGGCATGGGAGCGTATTGCCATATTCCGCCCTCCTATCGACAGACCACAGCTGGCCGCGGGGATGCCTTACTCCTACTACTATGCCGGCGCATTACAGCAGACCCGTATGGGTGAGACAGGGTGGTGGCGGCATCGGATTGATACCATGGTGACCTTCATCTGGAGACCCTACAGGGATTGTGAGGTATGGGATGATGAGGACGAGCATCTCAGTTTTTGCAGGCAGTATCGATACCTGATTGGCAGGACAGTACAGACGTCGCTGATTATTGAGATGTATCTGCCACAGCGTGTACTGAGACAGTTCGGGGAGCAGCAGGATGTACCCATGGGGACGGCAGAGTATGCACGATCGTCCAGAGAGTATGCATGGGGGCCGGCCATCCCAGTGGCCTTAGCGACACAGCAGATTGACGGGTTAGTAGCCCAGGCCTGGGGTTGGAGAGGTGGGGCAGCA
>VDFB02154937.1:0-28839 GCA_007258455.2 Sequoia sempervirens | reverse complement strand
ATTTAACAATAATAAGATCATGCAAGATTATAATATGAATGAGATTTCATGATCTAGGTTGGTCAGTTGAAACAAGAGTAGATCTCAATCAACTATTCCACAAGAAAATGTTCTTCACTAACTTTCAAGTTCATTATATTCCAAGGGGAACCAAAACTTCACCCTAAGTTCCATAAACCCTAAACCCTGAACTCTAAAATCTAAACCCTAAGCACTAAACCATTCATTTTGTCCTACTTGACCTTAAAGTGAAATTTGGTTGTCTTAGGAAAATCCACCAAATTTCATTCCCTTATGCCATGTAATTTTGTCCTAGGATCTTACTACATATATCCCCTTAAGTTATCCTATTACCCTAAACCCGAAACTCTAAAGTCTAAACCCTAAACCCTAAAGCCATCATTTTTCTTAGGCTCTTAATGAAATTCTCCTGGCTGCCTTAGGGCAACTCCACCAAATTTCATTCCCCTTTATGCCATGTATTCTTTTTCCTAGGATCTTACTACATGCATCCCCTTAAGCTATCCTATTACCCTAAACCCTAAACTCTAAAGTCTTTTCAAACCCAAAACCCTAAAGCCATCATTTTTATTTAAAGGTTTTACGAATTTGCTGTTTGGGAAACTTCACCAAATTCTATTCACTTGAGCCATGCCATATTTTCTCCTAGTACCACTAGACTTAGATCCTTAAGCCACTCGTCACCCTAAATCATAATTCAATTTTAAGGGGTCCCAATATGACATTTCTTAAGGGATGAAAGAAGTTCTTTAAAATTTCAGGATCAAAGCTGCTCAAGGCAACCAAATTTAACAATAATAAGATCCTGCAAGATTATACAATATCAATAGTTAATTGTATTTTCATTCAAATAACATGTGCCTTAGACATATAAATGAGGCTTACATATAATTTTACCATTTGTATTCAATTATTTAAGGCCATTTATATTGAATGGTTTAACTTGGTATTTCCTAAACATGTATCTTACATCTTGAAATTACAAATCTAATGTAGGTTCACTCATATCTTAAAGATCAAATGGATCCATTCAATAATATTCGCAATCCACTTCACCATCCATCTCCACCACCTTCACCTCCACCTCCACCACTCCACCTCGTGAACCCCCCACCTCCACCACCAAATCACGAACATGCCTCGTCATAGCTTATCAAATCAATGCCAATGTTATAACCATCCAAGATCAAATCAACATTATTCAAAAATGAAGAATGTGTCACACCCTCCTATGAGGGATGTTGATGCAAACCTGATGCTGTGGAGGGCTATGGACTCGGATCTTTAGATGAGCATCGACAATGGCTAGAGGGAGAGGAGAACTCTAGATTCTAAAAAAAGGAAAACACAAAAGAAATGAAGAGATGCAAGAGAGAGCCACAATAGTTTCTGTAAATTAAGACAATGATCTTAAATAGTTAAGAATTTTATAAATTTGGTGAACGATGGATATTTTGTGTGATGAATTTATAAATTTGGTTCCGTGATGGATATTTTAGTGACATGAATTTATGATTTTAGTTCTATATGGATATTTTTAGTGACATGGACTTGTGAAGTTGGTGGAATTTATGAACTTATAATGAATAGTATATAATAGTATATATTTTATGACTATCTACCAGATCATGATTTCTCCTGCTGAAAAATTGTAATATATATGTGTGTGTGTGTGTGTTAGACATAAAATGAGCTTTTGTGAATGTTTCAAGTTTATTGTTTAGTATGTATGTGCATGTATGAAAAATTTGCATATATAGTTCTTAAATTTTGAAATTTGTATGTATGTACATAGTTTAGTTTAATGATCTGTACGCATGCAAATTATGCATCATATTTTTTATTTTAAATGTACATGTACATGTTAAATTTTGAATTTTGTATGGACATGCTCAAGTTCAATCAATGTATATATATGTGCATTTCAATTAAATATATGATCTTAATATATATGTTGCTCATCCTATTTCAATTAAATATATGATCTTAATATATGTATGCACATCCTATTTTGTATGATTTAATGTAGGTGCACATTTATATCTCATATCATGGATGATTTTAACATTGATGATATCATAAATCCACCACCTCACCCACAACCACATCCACCTCCCCCTCCCTCTCCCTCCACCTAATATGCCACATACACCACCTAACGATTCCATCTATACCGGGCTTGGAGAGCAGCAATGATCAAGTCGCATCCTTACAGACACAAATCAATGCTATGTAGAGTCAAGCATTGATTGCTCCACATGTGAGATGTTTTGCATCTGTAATGCAAAACGTTGTTGATTCCATTAGGGTGATCAATTCTGATCTTGATAGGCATCGACGAGAGAGAGAACAAATGAGACAATTTTATTTTGATGGTCTCTCTTACAAACAAATATTAGACCTTAAAATAACAAAAGCCCATCTAGCCCCCTACTTTCTTAACCTCGTTACCCGACAACCCATTCCACCCAACAAATCTAGAATATCCATGAGGTGGTGCATACATCCACAGATGATTGCACATTTTTGGGATCGATGGTATATGGTTTTTGATAGTCCCCTCACATGCTAATTCGCTAGAGTGCCCATTGTATTTTTGGAGAAAACCGTGATGTAGAGTTTGTTTTTGGGAAAGCCCACTATTTTGATTTAGATCATCGTGGTGTTGGTATGCGATGCCACAATAGAGATTATGGGCAAGGGTTGATCCCCGACGCCCCGTGCATGCACAACCCCTTGTTGTTGCTCTTGGTCCTCCCATTCTTGCACCTGTACATCATCGAGCTCTGGTCTCAACATTAGGTTCCCTTAGTACACTCATAGGAGACCTTGATCAGCATGCTTCTGCAATAGCGGGTGGGGAGCATAGAGACGATGATGATGTAAGGAAAGCTAGATGTGGAAGCAACTCTCCTAACGTCAAAACCTCAGGAAAGAATGCATAGATACCTTTAAATTTTACAATTACAGTCTAATTAAGATGCACATGAAAGAGATAATAGAAACATAGTATTTGACACACACATATGGACACCATATTTATGTGGGAAAACCCTTACGGGAGAAAAACCCACCACACCAAGAGAAATCACTTTGTATTACAGTAATGGAGATTACATACAAATATCAGACTTATCTTTCTGATGTCATATTTTAGCAGCTTTCACAATGATCAAACTTGTACAGGAACCTTCAAGTTACAATCTTTACAGAATAGAAATCACTCTGATTATACAACCACACAACAATCCGTCGATCCTTCGAATCATCTAACCAGACATCATCTGCAATCTCAGAGTATAACCATGTCGCCCCTGTCTGTCGAGCTTCCTCACAAAACTGCCACAACGAACTGTCTTCCAATGGTTCCCATTCGACTTCTCTGATTGGTCCACGAGATGCCACATAGGAAAGTCTTCACACGGTCAAAAGGATTCAACTGTGTTGGCATGTCAGTGAGACACAAGAAGTGTCTCCCCAATGCCACAAGACCCAATTACATGTTATCACCAAGAGTCCTTACAATCGACAAGAGGTTATAACGAGTTCACCCGTTGCATTGACTTCAATTTTCCTTTCGGAAAGACTATCGCTCTTCGGTGAGACCACATATCGATATCCTAAGTCACACCGAAGAGTCATTCTATCGGCAGGAAATACCGCTCTCACTAGGACCTCACGCCGAGCCTTCAAGTTAATCCGAGCGCCAAATAATAGTCGGTAAGACTTATCGCTTTCGCCAGGACTTCATACTGAGGTCCTAAGTCATACCGAAACATTAGCATTTCCATCGGCACCCATCTATCGCTAAGGCATTCAACTGCCGCCAAGAGGTTTCACCGAGATCTCTTATGTTACTCTGAAGCCATCAACAATCGGCAAGACTATCGTCCTTCGCTGAGAGTTCTTACCGAGGTCTCAAGTCATACCGACAATAGACTTCCTCATCGCTAAGACAAACGTCCATCGCTGAGACTTTACTTCGAGATCTTTATGTTATATCGAGCACCGAACGGTCGACAAGACTTACCACTCTCGCTGAGAGTTCTTACTGCAATCTCCAAGTTACCTCGAGACCACCGTTCGCCAAGAGTTATATCGAAGACCCCTCATCATCGGCGAGACTCTCCATCGGTCACTGAGACTTCATACCGAAGTCATTGTGTCACCGCGAAGACTCCAAGATTTTCCCCATCGGCGAGACCTTTCTTCATCACTGAGACTTCTTCCCGAACTAAGCCTTTCGGCCAAGGGTCTCCCTGATAAACGATATGTATGGCCTGTCAGCTAGAGATCTCCACGTGGTAAGAGGTCACACCGAAGACACCAATGTGTAACCATTTGGCAAGACTTCTGCAAGGTCACAACGACCTGTACAAAACATAAGGCTACAAATCTGCTCATCGGCCAGACATAGAATATGTCACACCGACTTGGCTCCAATAGAGGTTTCAGCTTGTGGGATTGAGACACATATTTCCAACAGATGATGGAGGATTTTTTTATGGAGTTGGTCTGAGTACTGCTCCAGGAGTGTCAAGGCCCATCCCCCATATATGTACTAGTTGTCATCAAGTATGCCATGGACCTGATCAGGCCACACCTAGTTCAGGTGGACGGGGAGATTCTGGTGGTTCATCTGGTCACATTAGTTCATTTGTAGAGTTTCTCACAATAGACCATCACCCTAAGGACACTGCGACATAGGTATAAATATGCATCTAGATGTATGTTCATTTTATAAGAATTTTTATGATTATATATATCAAAGAAAAGTTTGCAATACATTTTAACAATCAAATTGTTTGGTGTACAAATGACACTAACGATGGGGCAATCATCTGTTCCACGAGTACATACATCGACACCGGTCATACTCGGCAACCCTTATGGGGTATTTTGATTTCAATTTTTAAAATTATATATGAAATCATAAATTATTTAACTTGAGTTTTAAAGTTATAATTGAATCACATATATGTTTGAAATATTTATGTTGGTTTAGGCGAGTCAATCGGAATCCACGTTGATTCCTCTAGAGGGATTTTCAAGCACTCCTCCACTATCGGGCGTCATAGATCAGGGGCAGGTACATTCATATTGTAAATTTGTTTAAAGTTTACATTAGTAAAGTTACAATTTTATGAGTTTTGAATTCATTAGGTATATGAAACACATGCATGTACACTTGTAAATATTATAAGCGTTAAATGTCTATGTACATGTATGTCTAGGTTGATATCGCAATAAGAATGGGCATTGGGAAAACATTTGATGTTGCAGCTACTCGTGAGGTCACTAATTTCCAGGTTGCTTACAAAAATTTCTACACAAAATGTGCAAACTTGAATATATATAGATATATATTAACCTAATTCAATTGTACATGCTTTAATTTTGATCTTGTAGGACTTTGTTAGTGCAACTTTCAGCCCTGACCTAGACATAGTTACACCACCAGGAGGACATGTAGAGCAGGTTCCAGATCAAATGGTAATTTATTTTTTTTATTATATTTAAAGTCAATTATAAAATTTAAATTGAATATATACATAATATGATATTTTTACATATTCTTTTTCTTTTATAGCATGAGACACATCTTGTAGTTGAGAATGTACATACAGGTCCTAGAGAAGAGCCTAGTACACAACCTCAAAATACGGTACAATTAAAATATGATAAATTATAAATTAAATTGAATTAAAGAAAATTTAATTGTAGAGTTGTACATCTAATTTCAAATTTCTTTGTCTTGTTTATGTAGATTGATTTAGAGAATTTAGAGGTTGCTTCAGGTGTACTAGAGCATCCAGATGTAGATATGACGATAATTTAATTTCATGATGGATTATAAATTAAATTTTCATTAAATCATTTTTCATTGTCTTACATTTGATTTCATCTTTCTTTTGTACAGAGTGTTTCAGGTCATCCACATAGTCTGCATGGTGTGAAGAGGTGTCTTGATTATAGAGACACTACATGACCTAGAAATATGTGATTTTGTTATATTTGTTTATTTCATGGACTAGATTTCTTGTTTCTCATGTACTATGTTGGACTTTATTTCATGCGCTTAATATATTGGTTTCATGTATTTAATATGTTACATAAATTATGGACTTTATTATTGTTTGAAATTTTAATTTACACATGTACATTTATGCATTTTATGTTCATAGTCAAGACATTAATATAGGACATTAATGTGAAATTTAGTGATATCATAAATGATATTAATATAGGACATTTTAATATTTATACTTTGCAAGTTTAGTGATTTCATACATGATATACATGATATGTACATTCAATAAATAGCAATAATTACTCAATGAACTTATTCAATTCACGTCAATCAATAATCAGTCAATAAATCATAATTTACAAACAAAAGCAATCTATTTATACCAGAAAGGATAAAATTTTAAGAAATAAACAAATACCATAGAAGATTAGGGAATAAAAGCATGAATAAATTCTATAAATAATAACATCTAACACTAATTTATAAGTTGTCAAAACAAATAATGATTTCTTAAGGGGATGTCTAAAGGGGTCATAATAGAACGTCTTAAGGGGATGTCTTAAGGGGTTATAATACGTCTTAAGGGGATGACTTAAGGGGTCTTAAGGGGATGTCTAAAGGGGTCATAGTAGAGCGTCTTAAGGGGATGTTTTAAGGGGTCTTAAGGGGATGTCTAAAGGGGTCATAATAGAACGTCTTAATTAAGGGGATGTCTTAAGGGGTCTAAAGGGGATGTCTAAAGGGGTCATAATAGAATGTATTAAGGGGATGTTTTAAGGGGTCTTAAGGGGATGTCTTAAGGGGTCATAATAGAAAGTCTTAAGGGGATGTCTTAAGGGGTCTTAAGGGAATGTCTAAAAGGGTCATAATAGAATGTCTTAAGGGGATTTCTTAAGGGGTCATAATACATCTAAAGGGGATGTCTTAAGGGGTCTTAAGGGGATGTCTTAAGGGGTCATAATAGAATTTCTTAAGGGGATGTATTAAGGGGTCATAATACAACGTCTTAAGGATATAATTGATTTAACAATAATGTATGCATGATATTTAGTGATTATACAATTAGACATAAAGTTTCAAAGTAGGAAAACATGCACATTTAACAAACAAAATATATAGAATATTGATTTGATACATAGAAGTACATAGAGTATGTTTAATTCTGTAAGTATGTAAGTACATATATGTCATCTCAAAACAATGTTTACAAAATTTGGATATGCCATCTCAAGAACATCTCAAACTCGTGGCTAGAATGTAGTAGGTCTTCACACCACCTGGTATCAAAAAGGTACAAGCAATATCAATGAAATCATCAAAACATACATATTTTAATTTATACAAAACTATCTATATGTACAGAACTCAAGTACCTGCATTTAAAAGTATTCCGCACATGTTTGTAGGTTGAATCCAGGCATCCTCTCCTTTTTGTTTCAAAGTATGAGATCAATGCAATGAGGGCTTAAGGATACAAAAAATGACAATAAATCAATTTTAACTATTAATGTCCAAGCAATATCAATATGTAATCAAAAAATGTATTTTAAATATAATTTAACTAATAATTACCTGCTTTTACCAAGTATTCCATGTTGTCTAGGTTGAATTGCATGGACTAGATCCTTTTGTGATTATGCCTTAAGGATGTATAAAAGGACAATTTAAATCAATTTCAACTAATAACACACTTGACCAATGTCGAAACATGTATTTAAAAGGACAAAATAAAACTAAAACTATATTTACCTGTATTTACTTATTCCATTGTACCATCTACATCCTCTCTCTTTTTCAATGCATCTATGATTGCCTCATGCTCTTCCATAGAAATTGACCATAACACTTTTTTTGAAGGTCTTCCACGATACCGCTCTAGTTTTATATTTGTTGCCACCACCAAATGTGAATAATGTATAATCTTTTTATGTGTTTCATAGTCTTCGAATGCAAGTAGACCATTCTTTCTTCTCAAGTATTTTCGTAGCCAAGTGCCAACAACCACCACCGATCCTATTGGAAAACATGTTCAAAAACCATGATCAAATAAGTTCTTAAAATTTTCTTAAGGGGATCAAAGACTTGTTCTAAAAAATTGCTTAAGGGGATCTAAAACTTGTTATCAAAATTTGCTTAAGGGGATCACCGTACCTGTTGGATAATGAAAGCCATCATCATCTTCTCGAGGTGTTATTAACTTATGTTTAGTTTCCACACAATGAGCCAACCAATATTATGTTTGCTCTTCATTCCCCTCAGGTGCAATAACTGCATACACATGTCCTGCCAACAAAATTCGATTTAATAACTTGTGCATATCCATATAAATAATTTAGTATTACAAAATAACTTAATAAAGTGAAATAAAATGAAATAAATTGAATTAAAATTACCTTCTTGTACAAGGTCTGAAACACGGTCATAATCTTCTGAAGAAAACAATTGATCATTTTCTTCAATAGTTCTTTCATATTGATTATGTGCTTGCAGGTGTCAACGATCTTTGCTCCCACTGTTCAACCCATTTTGTATTTTCACATGCTTCCCAATCTCCTGAGATACAAAACTGGAAAAAAACATGCAAGCTCCCTTGTCCAAATAGTCCATGTGCTTGCTGTCGCACTCCTAAATGAATGCCATTTAGTAGATCCACTAATTGTCTTACAATCAACTCTAGGTACAATGTTCTCTTCTTCCACCAACCAAAAGAATTGATGAACTGTAGAGTAATCACTCGAACTAGGTGCAGATAATCTTCTATTCCACCAATCCACAATCTCATGTGCATCTTTAAATTTTACTGAATCCTCAAAATTTTAATTGTTCTCTAGCAAGAATTCTTTTGACACACGCACCATCTCCATCATGTTCTCCTTTACCATGCCTAGCTTCAAAAAACTCCATATATGCTGGACATTAAGTTCCTTGTGAACCCTACTTAACCAATAGAACATTCAAGCATTCTTGAACTGCCCCGTACAATTATCTGACCATATGAGGTGTTCTTTCATATGGATTCCTCTTTCTCTTAAATTTCTATAAAATATACTAAAACAGTATTGAACAACCTCTGACGAGTGTAACTGATTGTCACTCAAATAAAAATGATACTCCCTCAAAAATTTCTATCATCCCTGCTATCATCTGCATGTCTATAAACAATATGGACAAACATAGCTACTTGCACTAAATTATAATATTGAGATTGAATTTCCTCTTGCGGAGTGAGAGTATAATTCTCTGCAAAATCAACCACCGAAAGTATAGTACCAATTGGAAATGTGTTTCTACATGCGCGGAATTGGCCATCAAGCCATTGAGATGTTCAGAGTGCATGACATATTTTGGTACAATTTTATTCTTAAATTCACTCATAAATGCATGCACACTAACTTTTTCTGTAACTAAATCACAACGCTTTCCTATTTTTCCATCTTTTAAAGAATAGTGAACATTCCTAAATCTTTTGACATCTACTAATTGTTGTCCAAAATCATGATCAACATTTTCATGCAAACAAATTCTTAAAAATGAAAGATTTCCACAATTAATGCATTGTCTAGAAATACAAGAACTTAAATAAAATAATTTATCATTAGATTTTTCACAAAACAAACCTGAAATAAACTCTCTTATTTCTTTAGGTGGCATATCAATACCACAATCCTGTATAATCATGTTAGTATGCAAGGTATAATGTATATATCGAAAAACATCATAAAAATAACGAAATTGAACATGTATTTTACAACAAGATATTCGTTGCTTATTAATTTTTTACATACCAGGGTTTACATTTTTCAAAAGACCTTTGACTTATTTTAATATTACCAGGTAACACTGAATCGCTACAAAATTTTCTATAAAATCTAGTTTGTGTTGTATCTAATAGGTGTTTTGGGTGAGGATCGCGAACTTTGGACCCCACCCTTAATTTTAAAACATCTCTAGCATTAGATGAAACCCTAGTATTATCATGCCAATATTTTTCGATCAAAGACTTAATTTCAACATTCAATTTTATATCAGACCTTGATAGTCATCCACTGAAACTTCAACGTTGATTGATAGGATCATTTTCTATACTTTCTCTTCTTTTTGCCGCTCTTAGTAATGTTTTAGGATGTATTTTTAAAACTTCACTAATATTGCTTACCATTCTTTTATTCAAAGTTGCTTTATTAACTATAGCAGTTGTTATAGCTCTTCTTGCTGCATTTTTATCTTTAGATCGACTATTTTTCCCAATAGATTGAATGGCACTAGCAACAGTAGACATAACATGTTTTAATGATTGATCTTTTCTTTTTGGTTTAACATAAAAGCCTAACCTTTTCATTACTTTCCTCATTTTTTGCATTCTCATCAATTGCATCATTAGTTGACATTGAAATGCAATTTTTTTACGATAAAAGAATTTGGTGTATATTCTATTGCATGTGTTCTTATTTGCCTCCAAGAAATTTGACCAAGAAGATCATCGAAAACACCACTTTCAATTTTAAAAAGTATTTTCATTAAATTCAACATCACATTCTAGATTTTCATCTTCATTTTCATCTTCATCTTCATTTTCATTTACATTTTCATCAACAAAAGCGGTTTTTTTTCATTTTCATTTTCATAAAAATGAGGTTTTATTTTGATTTTCAAGAAAATGATCATTTTGATTTTCATTTGCAACAAAAGATTTTTCTTTTTTGTTTTCAACAAATTCTATAAAAGTTTCATCTCTCTGAATATCGTCAATGTCAACATCATTAAGTCCAACATCTTGTAAAACTTCTACATACAAATTTACCATTTCACTAACATGTGGATTTGAAGATGTACCTAGATTTGTGCATATTGAAACATTCTCCATAGCACTCAAAGAGGGATTTGAAGATATAGTAGGACTTGTTTGTATAATCATATTCTTCTCCAAATTGACTCCTTGCAAATTAGCTTCATCTACAACCATGGTATCCTCAATATTTTCATCTTCAATAGTTGTGGAATTGGTTTCTCCACCATCATTCATTGATTTCATTCTCATTCTTCTTTCTCTTTGTCTTTTTCTCTCCTCTCTATTTGCTTCAACTTCTTGAGGAGTCAATGTCTTCCTTCTCTTATTACGAGCTTTATCTCCCATAATTATAAAATTCTCAAGCACAAATGAATGTTAATAGTGAAATACTTCAAAACATTCAATCCAAATTGGAAGTTGAATACCTATTAGGACAAAATTCTTCCTCTTGTGTTCCTCAGAACAAGTAGAAAACTAGCACAATTCCACTTTAAAAATTGTTTTCTTCATGCCTCCTTTGAAAAATTCAATCCATATTGCAAATTGAAAACCTTTTGTTCCTCCAAACAAGCACAAAAATAACACAATTCCACTTCAAAAATGGTGTAGATGATGCCCCATTGGATAAAATCAACTAAAAATCAAGTTCACCACCTGTAAATACAATAGCTCATGAAAAATAGTTTACTTTTACTGCTCTCGGTCGTACATGTGAAGTTGCAAACTTCACAGTAATTTTTTGCAGTATATTTAAATAAAAGAAACGGGATCCCATTCTATAATCGGGATCCCGTTCTCCGACATTGAATGTGGGGACTGTTGGAAGGGAAACGGGATTCTGTTTCCTTCCCAACGGTCTGAATATTATAGAATAAGGAACGGATCCCGATTATAAAACGGAATCCCGTTTTATAATCAGGATCCCATTTTTTAAAAAAAATTGAATTTTTTTTTGCTTTGTGGTCGGGTTTTTGCCTAGGATTTTGGTTCGGGAAAAGCATTGGAAATCCGAACCTAGGCCTTCAACCTGGTTTGACCTACAAGTTGAAGGTCCTAACAATGTCAAAGAAAAATATCGACTTTGGACATATGGCTGACGACTTTTTTTGCAGAATTTTTTGACGAAATTAAAACCCATTTTAGATGAGACAATGCAGATTCTAAATATGTAATTTGTTTTGCAATTGGATTATTTTTTCTGTTTTCAATTAATTTCTAATAAAATTGGTCCATAAACTTTAAATATCAGGGTTTTTTACTATTTTAATAACTTTTGATCAACATAACATTTTGACAAACGGATTGTACGAGAACAAACTTCAGACAATTATTTTCAATTTAAAAAATAAAAATAAAATAAAAAAATGATAGTTTAGGTCATCTTATGCAAGTCGTACATGGCGATTTTTCAAAACGACAAATCTACCCAATAAAAATTTAACAAAAAATATATATTCAATAAAAATTACAAAAAAATATCAAGAACAAGCTTCAGTGAGTCACAAATATTTTCCCAAAAGGATTTAAAAAATACGATAATTTAAGTCAAAATATGGATGTCGTACACGTGCATAGTATGGTAAAAAAAAAAGACTTTTAAACAGTGGTTTTTAGAAACGCCTATTGAAACTCAATTTGTACAATTTGGGTATTGAAATAAATTACATATTTGGAAACTAGACTCTGAGCACTACATTTTATGATTATTGAATTTTTTAAAGTTTTCATCTCTATGTGCTTCAAATTTTAAGGTCAAATGTGTCAAATTCTAAAAATCAGGAAAAACACTTCCACTTTTTGGCCAAAAAGTGGACTCAACTTCTTGCACACACCCGTGAAGGGTGGTAGTTTTCGAGTACAAGATCATTATATTTGTTACTTTGATTAGGCATGTTTCTAACGTCTTGTACAGATTGTGCAAGCAAGAGAGCTTTGTTAAATGCATCCCATATAGTGGTAACATTACCACAACATTTAATTCTTGCTACCAATAAATTATGCAAACCCCAATAATATTGTTCTTTTACCACACGATAATTAATAACTAGATTCGAATCTATGACTCGCTTAAACATAAGAAGGAATTTGTGATTGAACTACACAATTGATTCATGTGATCTTTTCACGGCTGCAAATTGAAGTGATGGGTTTCACATATGCGTATAAGGATCAAATTGATCTAAGAACAAGATTTTTAATTCTATCCATGAACAAATAGAATTTGGTGGAAGATTAACATACCATTGCCACACTGTACCTTGAAGTGTTTTGATGAACAATTGACAGACGATATCCTCATGCTGAATCTAGAGAAAAAAGACTAAATCCCTACAAATATTGACATGTTTAGAAGCATTTTGTCCACTGTTAGGGAAAAATAAAGCCTATCATACATGTGATAAGGGATTTCATGAATAAATCTAGGTATACACAAAGGGTTTCCCATCGAAGCTAGGTTTTCCAAGATCTAACCCAGTCCCATACAACAAAGCAAAATTGCTCAAGGGCCTTCCTAGCGCCAGTCCTATTGATGGTCAATTTAGCACAAAATTTAAATAGAATATCTCTATTCTATTTCTCCTGAAAAAGAAAGACAACATATAGTAATCTAAATCCCAAGGTCCTGGTAGTTGGTTCTCAACTGTGTTGATATTGCTCAATGGTCAATGTAATTGTAATGTTCAAGGGGCCTGCTGGTTATTGAGCTTCTTGATTGTTGTGAGATCGAATTCTTATTTAAACCAACTCTAATAGGGGGGTATAAAGAAAAGGCAAAAGATAGATTAGGGACGTAAGAGAAAGAAGAATGTTGATTCATCTAATTAACCAGACCTGTTGCTTTCCAAGGAATTCCTAAACCAAAATTGCAAAAAAAATCAACTGGTAATCAATACACAACCATTCATTCACGATGCAAATATTAATAGCAGATTTCAAATCATCATTCGAACAAAAGAAAAGATAAAAATCCATTCCTTGAAAACTTTCCAAATCAAATGATTAACACAATGAACACCATTCTAGAGCATAACTTAAAGCAGGTTTAAGTCTGGCTGCTTCTACTGTCAATGAAACAGATAAGCAACATTTACAAATCTGGCAATATCACTAGTGTACAGAAACCCATGTCTTCAAACTATCTCCATCTAAACCAAGAAAATTAGAAAAATGCATCACCTATCCTACTGCAAAACTCTAATCAACTGAGCTGTAAAACTTCTCAGTTATTTTCCTAAGTGTCTAACCCTTTACAATGAGCTTCATTTGGCAATTAATAGCTCAAAATTGCATAATTTCCTCCAAAACTGAAATATCAAAAAGCTGTAGCTTTTTTGTGCACACAATTCAATCAAAAAGATAGCTTTCTGTTTTAGCTCTTAGTTTGGTTTCAGCTGATTTCAGTTTCAAACTCCACTCTCCAATCTAACTTCAGTTAATAGCTGCATCCTTCAGTTACAACTCTGAGTTCTTCTTTTTGCATAATGTATAGAAATATCCTTTTCCAAAAATGAACTCAAGTGGGCCCACCAAGCATCTTAGTTTTCTCCAGTTCAATGATCTTTTCATATAATATCCTCCCTTTGTACGTCAGTTTGTAAAGCATCCACCTTGATCCAATACCCTTTATCTGCAATACAAACAAGTATTATTTAATTTATAAAATTAATCAATTAATAACATTTCAAATTTATAATAAAACAAACTTTCAATGCCCATAATTAAAATGACAATAGAGCCCCCCCCTTTTAACTTAATGTTATTTTGAATAAAATAACATAATTATGAACTAATGTCTTGGGGCCATTGACTTCCTGAATCTAGTATAACCTGCTCCCACGGAGATACAATAAAACTCATGCAACACATCTTGTTCATTATCTTCTCATCGAGGCTTTCTCTACTATATGAAGAGACCAAAGATTTAATTGTAACAGGGGCCTTCTTGATAACATCTCTATCTCATTACAATCCAATAAATGTATGTGTATTGTTTATTTCCTGAATCTTTCTTCATCTTTCCCCGATCACAACTACCCTTCAATGGTTATCCATGTATGCTCATAATGAGTTGCACTGCCACATAGTCAAAAGAAAGCTTGATCATAATGCAACTTTCCAAACTGCAACCACCATTCGTTCTTAATAGGCTTGTGACACTTAGATCCAAGGCTTTGTGTGAACTGTTATCCAATTAACCTTTTCTGACTCAGTCTTACATTTTCTCTTTTAGTTTCCACATGATACATGAACAGGGAGGATGTGCTTTGAGGCAAACAAATGAAATAGAATTACTGTCCACCGATACACTCAAATCCAAAGTGCACATTTCTTCAACATTTTATCCATCAGATGAGATTTCCTTAGAAATTTTGATGAAAAATTTGCATACCCCCTTTCTCTATTCCATCGTTTTGCATGCATGCGCACCCAACCATGTACAATCACTTTACAGTTTACATTTTTTCAAACAGTTTGATGCCTTCTCAGTGCTTTCGCATTTTCCATGCTTGTCTTGTGTTGGAGTTTCCCAAGTCTTTTCAAATCCACCTTGGCGTGTTCTGCAATCATCCACACCATGGAACGACATCTCATTGAGACATTCTGTCAAACAATTCATTGTGCTTTGCCCTCTGTTTCCATTGCACTACTAGGATCATGTTTTCTGAGGCATTTTGTTCAAAAGCAGCCCGCACTTTGTTTTATGTTCTTCTTTTTGAGAGTTTCCTAACTAAAAAAAAAAAACTGTTCAATAGATCCGTTCTATGCAAATCTTGATTTAAAACTCCTACTTTGGTGTAGCAGGGAGGATGTTGGTAACGTTGTGGAATTCGGCTTTCAATCCACGAATGCATTTATTTGAAAGCTTCTAAAGCACAACAAATTTATTTTTTGCAAGTCTTGCCCTCATAGCATTTCATGAGATGAACATCGAGGCATTCTATAAAATAGTTAATGTACTTGGTCTTTTCTTTGACCTCTTTGCATGCGTGATTACCAGGGCATTTACATTAAACTTCAAATTTTCTCATTCTTGGCGTGTACCCCTGAAGAGCGGTTGATCATTAATTCATCAGCCCAGTTGATCTGAACCATTTTTATAGCGTGTATTTCCCTATGTTTCGATGCTTCCACATTTTGCATACATTCTACCATGACAATTGCAACTTCAACCTTTGGGAGAAAAATTGCTCTGTTCTTTATAGCTCGATTAACCCCTAAACCATATTCCAGAGCCTATATTTTGCATGGGGCAGCTTGTAGATTCAATGAATTGCTTCCTCGAGATGACATCTCTTTGAAACATTCTTTCAAATAGTGAGCCTTCCTTCTACGCTCTTTCATATATTTCTGTATACACATCTTCCTGGGCATACGCTTCCCCAAAGGAATTTTGTTGAACAATTCACGTGCTTCCTCATGGCGTCCTAGAGCTGCACAACACCTTCATGGCTTGTAAATCGTTCCAAAGCTTTCATATTGGTGTGGGCTGGAGGATGTTGGCAACAACCGTGAGCTCTGGCCTTTACACTAGCCGATTCAACAAATACATTTTAAGCACTTCCTGCGATCTATGCATTCCATGGCGCATCTCTTTGAGGCATTTTGTTAAATACTTCATGTGCAATTTCCCTATGCCGTGGTGGAAAGAAACTTGGCTCTACACCTACCCTCATTGTATTCTCTTCGAAACAAATCTCTTTGGTGAGCAAGGAGGACGTTGGCAGAGGTTGGTGGGATCGATCCTTACATCTGCCAGTGCATTTGCTCTGAAAGTTCCTAAAGCTATTTCAACACATCTGATCTATGCAAGTTCCTCCATCATTACTTCCCATGACTTCATTTCTTTGAGGATTTTGTCAACAGTTCATTCGCAATGTCCCTGTTCTCTCCTTTTATGTCGTGCGGGATCAGGGTGGGAAATGGCACCCAGCGGAAGCAGAGTTATTTCTAAGGTGGAATGGGAACCAAGTCATTTTAGGAGCGGGGCAAGAGCAAGGACCAAGCAAAGTCGGAACCAGTACTGAATGGGGTCGGAAAACAAAGTGTTAGGTTCTTTTTCAGTTCCGAGTCCGCTTAAGCTGCGGGATCAGAATTGCATTTGAGTGGAGGCAGAATCATGATGGACATTGAACATTTCATTTTTTTGTTTTAGGTTCACTCTCCTCCCACAATTCGAGTTTGTGCCTGTCCATTTTACTTCTCGTCCAAATTGCACTTACTATGGGCCCACTTCACTTGCCTACTGCGAGATGGGAATTAAAAATCCCCAAGGCATTATTTTAAGAATTTTTTTTACTTAGCCACTTTGTTTTTGGGGAATGGGAATCGCGTCCGGGTAAAAACCCAAAACTCCTTTTTATCCTTTTACGAAGCGTTTAGAGATTTCTTATTTAATTTTATTTTATTCAATATTTCAAATCTTTTAAAATAATTTTTTTAAAAAGATTTACTTATTTATTTTATTTTATTTTTAAAATTGAAATAATATAAATCCCTTTTTTAAAAACATAAAGAATTATATTATTTAAATTTTAAAATAAATTTATTTCTAGTTTGTTTATTTAAAACTCTTTAAATAGTTAAATCCCATTATTATTTTTATTATTACTTTTACATTTACACTTTATAAATCTTTTAAAAACATAAAATATTTATATTATTTAAATTTTAAAATAATAATAATAAAATTTAAACATTTAAAGTTTTATATTTTACAATTTTTTTTGTGTTTTTTAAATGTTTCAATCTCTTTTTTTTTGTATTTTGAAAAGTTTTTCTATTTTTTTTGTATTTTTCAAGGTTTTCAAAAACAAGATGGACGACACAAAACATAAACGAAGCAATAGAGAAAACGGAAATGAACAAACGACACAACGATGAAAAGACAACAAACGAGACGAAGCAAAAACGGGCCGGGGAACAAGACGAGACGAGATGAGACAGGACGACACTCGACCGAGACGAGACGAGACTCGAACGAAGCAGGGAATCGGGATTAGGACAGAACCAGGAACAAGAACCTTGGAAAAGTTTCTGTTCCGGTTCCGATTTTGAAATCCCGGATCCACCAAAGATAAAGAAAATGAAAAAGAAGAAAAAGAAAAGGGGGGCCCCCAACTTTTCCAAGCAAAAGTTGGGGTGTCTATACAAGGCATAACATGAATGACTCAAGTGAGTGGAGTGGTGGATATGGTATATTGGATATCAGTTGATGAAAAATAGATATTGATCAAAAAAAATCTTTAGGATGCATGTAATTTGAGTGGGAGATTGGGGTAGAATTGTAGGAGGTAGTCCATATAGATATTTGAATGCGAAGGGATAATGAGCATTATGGGAAGGTATACTAATGGAAGCATGAGTGGCTCTATGAGATATGAAAATGGTGATCTAGAGGAGTAATGTTATGGGATGGGTTCATGGTACTTGAAAATGAAGGAGAGGTAGATGCCTTACATTATAAGGTAGGTAAAGAGAAATTAGCCAAATAATTTGGAAAACTTGTAATCTATGTGGATAATTGATAAAAATATTGCATCACATGTCCATTGGTTATATATTAAATGTGAAAATAAAAAATGAATGAGTTAGCCAAGGGTGGGTAGGATGTGCAAAATTGAAGATCAAATAGCGAGGAAACAAAACCAAAAATGACAGATGTATCAATGAAATGGAAAAACTAAGAATATAGACCCTAACAAAATTTTAAAAATGATAATGTATTAAAAAGTATAAATCTAAAACCCTAAAAAGAAATTAAGGTACAATCCTAAGGTAAAACCCTAGGGGGTTTAACATTGGATAGGGTCATAAAAAATGTAAAGAAATATGATTTTTATATTAAAATTTCAGGTGAATTAAATGAATGTACATATTTGAGAATGAATTAATCTAAATTAATAGGTGACAAATAGGAATGATAAGTTTGTAGTAAATACTATTTTATGAAATAAAATGGAAAGGAAATATGTACGTAGGTCTTGATTGAAGTAACTGAAATGGAAGTTGTAATACAACAGGGGAGAGGGATAGAGAGGAAGATAGAGATAGAGATGGAGAGAGAGAGAGGGGGAAGGGAGAGGGAGAAATAGAGACAAAAAGATAGTGACAAAGAGAGAGGGAGAAATGGAGGGATAAAAAGATAGAGATAGGAAGTTATATATATATATATATATATAGAGAGAGAGAGAGAGAGAGGGGTATATATAGAGAGAGAAAGAGAGAGATAGAGAGAGCTCTTTATATCTCTCTCCCCCTCTCCCTCTATATATTGAGATATAAAATAGAGATAGAGAGGGATAGAGAGAGAGTAGGAAAGATGGAGGTGGAGTGAATAAGAGAGAGATAAAATATATTTATTTTTGTATAAATATACAATTATAAATTAAAAAAAACATAAATATAAAATACAAATATAAATAATATATTACAATTTAGAGAATATTTTTGTTCTTAAAATATAATATTGTAAATAGTTTTTTTAAAACAATTTATAATATATCATCACATGAATGTTGCTCTCTACTTTCAAGATATTCTTTTAAAAATGAAATTTTCTAGAGTTAAAAAAAATAAATTTAAATCTATTATGATCATTATAATTTTAACTTAAATAACTATACAAATATTTTAACTAAATATTAAAAAAAATACACTTAAAATTTAATTATTTATATGAGTTTTTTATTAAATTTTAAATTTCAATCTAAAAATAATTGATGTAAAATATTATTATAAATATTATCACACTATTATATAATAATCTATTAAAAACTATTAAAAGAGGTATTGTTGCTTTATTTTTTGAAAATTGTAATAAAGATTTAAAATATTTTTTAAAAATTTAAAAACTTGTATTTTCATATAATTAATTCCATAAATACTGATATATAATTTAGATTAATAAATTAGATTAATAAATTTTGCAAGGACATTTAAAAAAACACTACCTTGAATCTTTGGTCAGAAGTTTGAAAAATTCTTACAATTATTCAATAAACCCCTGCTATTATTAAATATTAATTTTTATTGTGAATCCTATATTTAATTTTGTTAAAGTGTAGCTTAAAATCCATCAAGTGGATTGTAATATTATTTAGGTAATGGTGTTTAGAATGTGTGGACTACAAAGAATTGTTATTATTTTATTTAGGTAATTAGGGTTTGGGATATGGTTTAGGTTCAATTAGGGTTGGATTTCAATAGGTTAGGGTTAGGTTAGGGATCAAGTTCAATTAGAGTTGAATTTCAATAGGGTTAAGGTTCTTAGATAAATCATAAGGCCTAGTTTTTGTTCAATTAGGTTGGATTTATATTAGGGTTAGGGTTAGGGTTAGGAGTTACAAGTTAAGATTAGAGTTAGGGTTGGAGTAAGGGTTAAAATTATGGTTGGGGATTAATTAGTGTTAGGTTTAGGGTGTAATTAGGGTTAAGATCCAATTAGGGTTAGGGTTAGGGTTAGGGTTGAGGTTAGAATTCAACTAGGATTACAATTAGGGTTACAATTAAGGTAAGGGTTAAGGTTCAATTAGGATTTAATTAGGGTTACGGTTAAGGTTTATATTAAATTAGGGTTAGGATTATGATTTGATTATAGTTAGGGTTAAAGATAGGTTAGAGTTACTATTCATTTAGGGTTAGGGTTTTATTAGGGTCACAATTAGAATTAAGGTTTCCATTAGAATTAGGAATATGAATAAGGTTAGAATTATGCTTAGCATTAGAAGTAGGATAAAGGTTAAGATTATAAGTAGGGTCTGGGTTGGAATTAGAGTTATGGTTATGGATAAGATTAGAGTTAGGGTTGGGATGAGGTTAGGGTTAGAATCAAAATTAATGTTACAATTAAAATTAGTGTTAGTTTTAGAATTAGGGTTAAGATTAGGGTTAGGATGAGAGTTATGCTTAGGGATAGAGTTATATTTAGAATTAGTGTTAGTTTTAGGGTTGTGGTTAGTGTTAGGGTTAGGGTTACAATTAGTGTTAGAGTTAGCATTAATTTACGGTTAGGGTTAGGGATATAAATAAGGTTAGGTTTAAAGTTACAATTAGAATTTTTATTAGATTTAGAATTAGTATTGGGATTAAAGATAGATTTAGAGTTAGGGATGGGGTTAGAAATAATGATAGTGTTAGAATGACTGCAATGTATATTGAATTATAACACTAACTTAATTGAATCATAACCCTAACCCTAATTAAACCCAAACAATAATCTTATTTTTACCAAAAACATAACCCTAACCCCAAGCTTTATTATATAACCTTAACTCAAAGAATTAAACTAATTGTAATTGAAAATTAATTCCAACTATAACTATAATCGTAACCCTAATTCTATATCTAATCATAACCATAGCCATAACCCTAATTGTAACCTTAACCTTAAACTTAACCATAATTCTATATCTAATTATAACCCTAACCCTAACCTTAACCTTTTAAAACCTAACCTTAACCATAACCATAACCCTAATTCTATATCTAATTATAACCCTAACCCTAATTCTATATCTAACTTTAACCTTAACCTTAATCCTAATTGCAACCTTAAAGTGAAACCTAACCCTAATTCTAATTCTATCTCTAACCGTAAAGCAAACCCCAATCTAAACTATAACCCTAATCATAATTTTATATCTAACTATAACCCTAATCCTAATTTTATATCTAACTATAACCCTATTCGTAATCCTAATTGTAACCTTGATGTGAAACCTAACCCTAATTCTAATTCTATCTCTAATCATAAAGCAAACCTTAATCCAAACTATAACCCTAACCCTAATTCTATATCTAACTATAACCCTAACCTTAATCCTAATTGTAACCTTAATGTGAAACCTAACCCTAATTTTGATTCTATCTCTAACTGCAAAGAAAACCCTAATCATAACTATAACCCTAACCCTGACTATAACCCTAATCATAACCCTATCCCTAACCTAAATCATAATCATAATCCTCACCCTAATCCTAACTCTAACCCTAACCCTAACCCTACCCTTACCCCTAACCTTAATCGTAATCATAATCCTAACTCTAAACCAAACCCTAATCCTAACTCTAACCCTAACCCTAACCCTACCCTTAATCGTAATCATAATCATAATCCTAATCCTAACTCTAGCCCTAATAATAATCTTTACCCCAAACCTAAACCTAATTTTATATCTAACTATCACCCTAACCATTACCTTAATCATAAACCTAGCCTTAATCATACCATAACCCTAATCCTAACCCTAATTCTTTCTCTAATCATAATTTGAACCCTAATCTTAACTCTAACCCTAACCCTAACTCTAACCCTAACCCTAATCCTAATCATAATCCTAACCCTAACCCTAATGTTATCTCTAACCCTAAGCATAACCCTAACCCTAACCATAATCTTAACCCTAAACCTAACCCTAAATCATTTTCTAAACTTAACCCTAAATGTAACCTTAATCCTAAACCTAACCATAATCGTAATGATAACCTTATCCCTAACCCTAATTTTATCTCTAACCATAACTTAAACCCTAAGCCTAATATTATCCTTAACCCTAACCCTAACCCTAATCATAATCCTAACCCTTAGCCTAATTCAATCTCTAATTATAACCCTAACCCTAACCATAAACCTAATTCTATCTCTAACCCTAAACTTTACCATAACCTTCATCCTAACCCTATCCCTAATCGTAACCTTTTCCCTAATCCTAACCCTAACCCTAATTATGACCCTAACCCTAACCTTGACTGAAACCCTAAGCCTACCCCTAATCATAATTTTATCTCCAACCCTAACCCAAACCCTAATCATAATACTAATCCTAGATTTAACCCTAACCCTATCCCGAACCCTATCTCTAAGTCTAACCTTAATGCTAATAAAAAACCTAAGGTTATGATCAAGATTATTAGGATTAGGGTGCAATTAGGGGTTAATTAATGTTCACTTAGGTTTACTATTTGGGTTACATTACAATTAGGATTTAATTAAGATTCAATTATGGTTACGACTAAGATTCAATTATGGTTAAGATTAGGGTTAGAAAAGGGTTAATGTTAGTTTATTATGATAATTCCTAGGATTCAATTAGGGTTAGGGTTCAAATAGGATTAGGCATCAATTAAAGTCACAATTACAATTAGAGTTTCAATTAGGGTTAGATCTAGGATTAGATTTAGGGTTCAATTAGGGTTAGCATTCAATTAAGGTTTAATCAGGGCTAGGGTGCAATTTGAGATAGGATTTAATTAAGGTTAGTGTACATTAGCATTCAATTAGGGTTAGGGTTTTATGATAAACCTTGGGGTTGCAATTATAGTTGAGGTTAAGTATCAATTACAGTTAGGTTTAGTCTTTGAGTTAAGGTTATACAATAAAGCTTGGGGTTAGGGTTATGTTTTTGGTAGAAATAAGATATTGTTTGGGTTTAATTAGGGTTAGGATTATGAGTCAATTAAGTAAAGCCAATAATTCAATATACATTGCAACCATTCTAACACTATCACTATTCCTAACCCCAACCCTAACTCTAAATCTATCTCTAATCCCAATACTAATTCTAAATCTAATAATAATTCTAATTGTAACTTTAAACATAACCTTGTTTATATCCCTAATCCTAATTCTAAATTAATGCTAACTCTAACACTAATTGTAAGTATAACCCTAACCCTAACCACAAACCTAAAACTAACACTAATTCTAATTCAAACCCTATCCCTAAGCATAACTCTAATCCTAACCCTAATCTTAGCCTTAATTCTAAAACTAACACTAATTTTAATTCTAACCTTGACCTCATCCCCAACCCTAACTATAATCTTATCCATAACCATAACTCTAATTCAAACCTTAGCCCTAACCCTCACCCATATTCTATCTCTAATTCTACCTCTAACCCTAAACTCAAAGTCTAATTCCAACCCTAACTCTAACCCTAACCCTAACCCTAATAATTTTGTCTTCCATCTCATGTTGCAAATGCTACTAGCATATATATATTATTATTAATATATATAAAAACGTCAAGAGATATCTTTCTCGAGGCATCTATTGCACTTTTATGTGACTAAAAAAAAGATGCCTTGAGAAGGAGGATATCTCTCAACGTTTCTATATATATTAATAATAATAATAATATATATATATATATATGTTAGTTATTTTATGTCGTTTCATACTATAGATAAGTGACTATTTGTACAAGGAAAGAAGGATGTGGTGTAGCCGACCGTCATCGTTATCAGTACATATTTATATGGAAAACTGTCGTGTAAAAAATAAAAGAAAGTGTTAACACTGACACTATGTACTGCTTGACATTAATGAGGCCACATTTTTTACCATATATGAATTGCAATGTATTTCTGGTGCCTTCATTTACGACACAGTTTGTACATCGGTATATCATATGGTAAAAGCAATATTTGGCAGCAACAAAAATAAATGATTTAGATCAATTTGATCATCTTGCAGTCTTCTTTGATATAACTCAATGGTTGATTTAACAAATTAGCTTTCTCACTTCACATAGAGAATGCATTCGACATAAATAATGATATAATTCAACCATTGATCTAACAAATTAACTTGCGCACTTCACATAGAAAATGCCTTCCGCACAAATAAATAAATACTAGCAATCACACCCTCGTGTGCAATGGGTACGCCGAAGATTTGTGGAGATCAATATTTTAATTTATGATATTCTATTTGAAAGATAGAAAAGTGTAAAATGTGAAGTGTCAAATTTTTTTAAATAAATAAAGTTTTCCATATATATTTTATTTCATTTCATTTCACTGTATAATTCATGATCTCTGTAAAGAAGAATTTATTAAGTTTAAGATATAAAACTGATCCAAGCTATACAAGAACCAGATCCCTTGGCTTTTGACATATTGTCTTTAAAGTACAAGAACCAGTATAATTGGAATATTTGCAAAGGACAACAACTAGTAAAATGGCAAGAAATGCGAGGAAATATTTACTGTATAATTCATAAGCTCTGTAAAGAATAATGTATTAAGATAAACATATGAAGATGATTTGATCTGTATTGTACACATTGTGAAAATAGCTCTGGAAACCATTGCATTTGCAGGTTCAGCAACAGCTGCTATACATTCAGTAGTAAATAATGTTGTGAGGAAAACTGCCAACAAAATAGCCTCAAAAAAGGAAAAAAAAGTTAGCCAAAAAATTATTTTGCAAGATGAACATAAAATGCCTTCATTTAGCAAATAACAACTTAACTGTAATAATGAAATAAAACACAACAAAATTGATTTGGCCGTGTAGAGATTCCCATAAAATATTTCACTGAAATAATGGCAAGTGAGTTACCTCAATTTGAGTTACCAAGAAATCTTTGGCAACCATTGCATTTACAACTGCTATACATTCAATAGTAAAAGATGTCAGGAAAACTGCATTTACAACTGCTATATATTCAATAGTAAAAGATGTTGTCAGGAAAGTTGTAACAGTAGGTATTATAGTAGGATTATATATTGAAAAAGCCACAGATAAAACCACCTTCATTTAACAGTTCTGTAATAATAAAATAAAACACAAGAAAAGTGATTTGGCCATGTATAGATTGTCATAAAAAAATTGACTAAAATAATGGCAAGTGAATTACCTTAAGATTCAAGACACATTGTGTCGAGTTGTCAAGGATGCCAAAGAGAAAAATGGGTAGAGTTTGCAGGAAAATTCTTCATGTTAGTTTTGAAAGGAGACTCCTAATAAAGTGTAGGTGAGCTGAAAATGAGCAGAATAAAGAGTTTGGTAAAAGAGCAACTTTCAAGCAACACATGCTACACACGTATCTTTTAATATAAAGTATAATCAAGATATGAATTTGTTAGCATTTACATATGAAAATTATCCTCCCTCTCGGCACACAAATGGGGATGATAGGCATGGTGACAGTTTACAAAGAAAATGATAAGCAAACTATGATACGAAAACAACACAGAGGTCTGTTAATTCTAGAAAAAACCTTAAGACATCGTGCATTGTTATATGCAGTTTGTATTCCATGGAGATCTAGCTTGCATGAAAAGATTTGGTGCATAAAAAAGTACTTCCATTCCATCCAAAATTGGATCCCTGCCAAAAATCAGATACGTCTTTAGTTTCTTGATTGTAGATACAGTAAAATAAGCCATTTTTTATTTAGCTCAAACAATTGTGAATTGACAATTGAAACTTAATTATGAATTCCAAAAGTAAAAATCTACTAAAAATAGGAAGTGAAATGTTTTTTAGGAACCTCCCAAAGACAGATCGCAAAAAAGGAAACTGCAAGTTTTTTGGTTTAATTGAACAATAGAGTGGCAATTATCTATAAATTATAGAGGAATGGAGAGCAATGAAGAATTAAAGAGAAGGGAGAAGGATTTACCAATTTGAACCAAATATGCAAGTAATAGTAAACTCCATCCATTGCTTTAATTGTGTAGTTTCCAGCAATATAACTTTGAAATAACGGTTGCTTTACATTTGAGTTGTGCGTACAAAGCCCTATGTTGCTAGGAATCTGGAACCAGGTAGTCATGATCAAATACATGAGTAATATTAAACTCCATCCATAGATTTGTAACGTTGGAAAAGAAAGCAGCAAGGTTGTAGCAAACCAACCCATAATTTCTTGTTGAAAAGTATTTGATAATGTCAAGTGATTGAAGCTGATAGTGTTGACAGTCGAGCCTCCTCTTTCATCCTTCGTGCAACATAAGGGTTGCGTTGCATGCGTGTGTATTTGTGGAATGAGAATAAAGGGTGACTACGAAGACCTCCAAGATGAGTGACTCTGGAAATTGCTGTGAATGTCAGCCCTTGCCGGTCAATGTTGCCAATGTCAATGGTGGCCCTTTCAAGTGTAAGGCCCTGTGATTTGTGGATGGTTAAGGCCCATGACAGTGAAACTGTATTTGTGACTAATTTCTTGTAAAAATTTCATGTTATTTGCAATTAATCTGGTAGAATGTTTTGCTTACATAAGCAATTTTCCAGTAATCAAAGTTTCGATACACTTTTTTTTGTCACACCAAATTTAATAGCTTCGATGATCGTAATTGTTACTACAACCAACTGATTGATGGTGATATTTTGCATTGATCTTTTGATTTGTTAAATACTGTTGCACTATTGTTACGGTTAATTAATAAAAACTAGGTCACAAAGGTATCACACCCGTTGAAACTTATATAGGATCTTGTGACATGAAATCAGGAATGCATTTACAATGAAGTTATATCTTTTACAATGCAAAGTACAAACATTGGGATCTTCTATGACATTAAAAATAACAAAGGAAGTCTAGAGTAAAAGTAGACGGAAAAGGAAAAAGGAAAAATAAAATCGATTAAAGCTATTTAAATAGTCTTAATCTTGGGTATTTATTTAGTTTGACTGTTGCATGCCTTTGCTCTGCTGTGATTATGTCCACTATATATCTGGTATTTTTTATGGTAGTTTTGTCCTGCTGTGTGTAGTAATCTATTGTTTTATCTAAGCTTAATTTGAAATACAAAATAATTATTTGGCCCACTATCAATGGCCATCCTCATTGTTTGAAATCATGCCTATCCTTGCGGAAGCTAGTAAAATGAAGTGCAATAGCTTAGCCAAGTAAGCTAGCAGTAGCAGATACTAAACAAATGTGAAGGGACTTCAAAAGCAAATAGCTTATACTAAAGGCCTGCTTGGAAAATGAATACAGAACAATACCCTGATAAGTTTAGAGATTCAAATTCTCTTTTATTCAATTTAAAAAGTCTAGAGATTCAAAACTAATAAATTACTTTCAAAGATGTGACTACTAATTATGAAGTATTTTTCAATGGCATATCACTCAATATAAAAATAGAACAATTATTTATATTTCTAATATACATAAATTGTAAAACTATTATTGAAAGTTTAATAATTAAACCAAATAGTAATTATATAAAGAACTAATTATATAATATAAAATAGAATTATAGAATACAAACTGTCCAGGTAACAGAGACATGACAACAAAACCAGTTCAGCAGAAGAAACAACAAACATTGGCAGTGACTGGATAATCATCAGAACACAAGGGACCAAAAGAATAAAGAAATCATATTAAATTATAGATATTGCAACTCAATGTTATTGACTGAGTCTTTCACTTATTATTTGGTGGTCCCATCTGCTCTAAACTGATTTTCATTCCAAGCCCACCAACGCCACAGTCAAGACTTATTCTTGCACAGCTGTGCATATAATGTGGATTTTAATTCCAGAGTGGATTAGGTAATAAATTTGACTATGTTATTCAACAATCTTATTGTACTTTGCTTTTTTTCGTATTCCCACCTAAAATGAGAAGGGGGAAACACTTTGTTGCTCGTGAGTGTTAGAGTCTAAAAAGCTTAAATTTAGCAAACTGAAGCAGGATCTAACATGGAAACCAAAAGACTACCTCAAAACTTCATGAACAAATCACCAACGCTACCAGACTAATTACTAAGGGCGTCACTGTAGTCTTTGGACATCACTGAAATAATTTTGTATATTAAAAGAACGATGAGATATTATCATTTCATATCATAGTTTAGTACACAACTGTACACAAACAATGATCTGTCCTTTTCTAAACTTGAATGCTACCAACTACTTCGTACTTCTTCCTGCAATGAGATATTATCTTCAATATATTTTAGTTTGGGTAATTCTCTGCAAAATTATAGTGGTGTCTCTCTGTCAGTTTGAAGCAATACTTTTTGTGCCTTTGGTCCAGAGTTTTGTGCAGTGCTCATGTTCGTCATCTTTAAAGGTATGTCTTATTCTTTCTTTCCTTGCAACTTTCTTTCCCTCACCTTTACTACCTTCAAATCTCTGCCTAATCTTCCATGATAAAGAATCTGGGTCTTTAGATAGAAAAAGACAGAGTCTGTGAGTACTCTTTAAGTTGTTTTTGGTACAAGTTTTCTTAAACTTTTTAAAGTTTAGACAAGT
>VDFB02154936.1:0-22440 GCA_007258455.2 Sequoia sempervirens | reverse complement strand
TTTTTTGAGATGGTTAATATAGTTGTGGCATCATTTTCCCATTGGGTATCTAGGTCATTGTCGCTAGAAGCGAAGGAATCGCATTCAATGGCATCCCACTCATATGCGTTGGAGTTCGTTTCATAAGTATGGTCTTTAGATATAGTTTGTCTAAGTTGGGTAGGGACCATACTCATGTGCTATATATAAATCGTAAAGTTGAAAACATAGATACATTAAGCCAATGCTTAGAAGGATTCCTTCTTTAAAAGAGTTTTTGGAGGACTAATGCCTCCATCAAACCATATAAATTTAGTCCCATGTTTTTTCGAGTTCCACTAAATATAATATTAAAGTCCTCCTTGTTTAGTAGCCATGTCACCCATTAGCAGTAATACTTGTTTTAGCTTATAGCTGTGAGAATGTATCAGTAGGGACCAATTAGAAGGGCTTGTTTTGGTTCCTTATATTATTTCAGGATCATGGACTAATAAGTCTTTTTGAAGACTTCCTGTCTTCACATCTCCCCACTTGGTAAAAATTGTGGGTTTGGCTATCATTTTTACTCTTTGAACATATTTGATCTCCTTAGGTCCTCCATAAACCTTGGGTGTTGGTGGAAGCATTCCAATGCAAAATGCTTGATTGAAATGATAATTTCCATTACCTTTGTCAAGTACTTGAACCTTTGTTTTAGTTTTTGGTTGCTCATTTGATGTTGGGTTAATTGAGGTTGATGGTAGTGTGGAAGGGTTAGCTTATGAGAATGAATGAAATGATATGTCATTTCTTGGTATACACTGTATTTTGTTATATTTCTCCTCCAATTTTGCACAATAATGGAAGGGTTCAGGATCAACATATAATGTAACCTCCTTTCCTTCGTGAGGAAACTTTAGGTACTAGTGAAATGTTGAAGGAATTTCTTGTAATGCATGAATCCAAGGGTGTCCTAGAAGAAGGTTATACGGTAGCTCAAGGTCAAGTACCTAACATGTTGTTTATGTTGTTGTTGGTCCTATTTGCACAGGAATCCTAATGGTTCCTTCTAAATTTATTTTGAGGTCATCATAGGACCTTATAGTAATGCTTTTTCCCTTATCAATTACATCATCAAAATGCCCTAGTTGTTTAACAAATTTCAAGGTATAGATGTTTAGACCTGCACTGTTATCTATCAATACCCTTTTGACCATATGTTTGTGGACACCAACCTCTATATAGAGGGCTTGGTTGTAGAATGACTTCTGTGGAAGGTCTTTCTCATAAAAGACTAAATGATGATTGGCTATGATTTTTCCAACTATGGCTTGAAACTGATCAAGATTGAGGTCATTAGGGACCACTTCTCCCAACACTTTGTCTAGTATTTCCCTATGTGCGGGTGATAATTTTAGCAATTCTAGGATGGAGATCAAAGCGAGAGTCTTCTTCAAATATTCCATAATACTATAGTCATTTGATGACTTAGCTATGGGTTTAGGTGGGGCTCCTTGTATTGTGACTTTCCCTCGATGGGAAGTTACATTACATTTGGGGCCCTTATCTCGTATTGTTAACACATTGACCCTAGTGTCATCTACTTGGGAGAGGGTACCTAGAACTGTGTCACCATAGGTGTAGTTAGGACTATGATAGTCTTGGTATTTTCCTTTGTCATTCTTCTTAGCATGGTTTGAAATTGGATTTGTATATATCTTGAGGTCTTTATTTCTAGGCCGATGTTCAATATCCACTTCTCCCTTGCCGATCAAATCTTGTAAATTATATACTTGAGTCTCATATAGTTATTTGTTGTATTTCCTTTGATTTTTTGGAACTCACATAAGTCCTCATTGTACCATGGTGTTTTGAAGCTTGGCTCTTCATAGTTTGGATGATCATTGACCTTGATGAGGTTTTGTTGCACTAGTTTGTAGATGATTATCTCAAGGGGTTCTTCTAATGCAGTGAATTTCCTCCTGCTGGATCTCCATTTTGCCTCCTTGTTTCCCCCGATGGTCTATTAAGAATCAAGCCATTGTTTTTAGGGATGGGTGCTATCTATTTTGGGTGTTGTTGGGAGGCCCATTTGCAAATTGAGGTTTGTTTTGTGGCCCATTAGTATTTTGTACATTCCACACTGCTCTAGCATCAACTACTCCATCATTCGTAACATTCTTGGCCCAAATCTTAGGTTTCTCATTCGAATTAGAAGGGTTGTTATTTGAATTGTTTAGTTTAATGACTCCCCTTTCTATGAGATCTCTCACAATGTGTAGTCCCTTTTCAATAATTTCTTCAAAGTTAGTGGGGCATAACATGGTGAGTTGGTAGTTGACTTCTACTTGGACATTGGAAACAAAGATATCTACTAGTTCCTTGTCAGGAATAGGCCACTTGCATCTACTAGCTTTATGTCTCCATCTTTGTACTAGGCAAGAGGTAAAGGATTCTCCTTGAATTTGTTTAATCTTGTATAGATCTATGATGGTGATGTCCTGTTCCATATTGAATGAGAAGTGATTTACAAATTTGGTAGTCGGTTCATCAAAAATTTTAATTATTGGTGGTACATGGGAGAACCATTCCATAGCATGACTAGTAAGACTATGTGAAAAGAGCCTCATTAGGTAGGAATCGTTGTTTTGCACTTCCATGCAAGATACTAAGAAATCTCACACATGCTCTATTGGATCTCCTTTTCCTTTTTTATTTTTCAAACTTGGGTATTTCAAAATTCTTAGGGAAGGGGAGCATTGTAATAGAACAATCAAAAGGAAATGGACATATATCCTATAGGGTATAAGTCTTCTTTGGTTTTCCAATCTGCATGTCATGTTATTTACCCTTTTGAGGAAAATTGTTGTCATGTTGATACACTTTGGTTATTGGTTGGAATAGGGTCAATAAGGTCATGTAAGACCATTTGAGTCATTTGGAGTGATTCTAAGATGTTCTATGGTTTTTTGGAGTCATGTTGTAAAAAGTTGCAAAAAGTGCAAAATATTGTTAAAAATGTCAAAAAGTTGTAAATGATGTCATTAGACTTCATAAAATTGTGGATGGTTTATTTTTTCAATTGTAAATATAGGCCTTATAACATCGATCCCATGGGTTGGAGAGAATTTTGAATGAGAAACCGATTCATTTTGCACGTTCTTTATTGCATTTTCTATGAAATCTGACTGTAATTTACATTGTACAAGCTGGCTGGTATAGTTTGGTACGGTCCTAAAACCAATTAGAGAAGTTGGAGAAGGATCCTAGATTTTAAATTCTTTTGATTTGGTATAATTTCATCAAGTTTTGTGCAAGATATGGCAATTTCATTGACAGCAAGTCTATAAAGTTCATTTTTCTAAAAAAATTGTAGTTTGAAAACATGCATGGTACAGATCTGTACAGTTTGATACAGACCTGTACATGCCTTGGGAAGATGGTGATGTGTCTTACCTTACACATACTTTTTTTTCATGCATTTTTGTTGAGTTTTGTATGAGTTATGGCATTTTTACTAAGAGCAAGTCCAAACCCTGCCTAGGGTTTCTAGCGAACTAGAAAATTCCATATCTTTGTTTTCCACCATCAAAAAGTTGTGAAATTTAGTGGAGAGGTATGTTTTAATGATATCTAAAAACCCTTTTGGGCTCAAGCCTTTAAAGGTTTGGATGTGTGAGTTATTAATGACATTATGCTTGCATTTGTGTATAAATTGTCATAAAATCACAGTTACAGTAGGGTTTGATGAATGATGCAAAGCAGGGTGGAGTATGTTCACACAACACAATTTAACAACTTCAATATTTCAAACCCTAACTATGGTGGTTTCACATATAATCTCCTATTTCTCCTTGTAGGTCTCCAAACCTGGTTTCCTAAGCATATCTTTTAGACAAGGCCATTAACCCACAAACCATTGACCATCTTAGATACCCATTAGGCCCCTTTACAACATATCTCATTTGAGAATAGGGTTATTTTGGAACAAATTCCTCAAACTAGGTCTGCTACACTGCTCCAAGGCCAAATTAGGCCACTTTTCTAAAGCAACTATATCAAATTCAATCACCAATTATCAAAACTCCACTCCATAGGCTCTAACACATCATATAGGGTCCACTTATACAAATTTCATCACCATAATTCATTCCAATATTGTTGTCACACAAAATCTCTAACCAACCTAACTTTCCTAAGCCTAACACATGAGGATGTTAGGCTAGGGCTTGCTCAAATCTGCCCCAAACTCCATCTCCAACTCTTACAAACCCCAAAAACTCTTAAAGCACTCTAAATTCCTCCATTCCATCGAGTTTGGCCAAATTTCAATGGTGGAATGGGCTACAAAGCATTATTTTGTTCACAAACCCTTAAACCTAGGGTTTACAAGCAGTTTATAGAAAAACTCTTCAAACTACCTCAATTTTCAATAAAAATCAATACCACCATAGCGAAATCAAAGGAGATTCATTACTCTAAAAATTCCAATTCAGTTCATGTCAATTAGATAGCGTACAAAGTTGTACAAAACTCAAAAATAGTAGAAAACATAGAAAATTACCAAAAAAAATAGAGCTTTTCTTTCTTATTATGCACCAAAAATCACTTCCAACAGTTGCCTCAAAGTTTGTGAGGCCTTTTAAACATTTTCCAATATAAAACCAATATTCTTCAACTAATTTTCAAATAAATGACCATTCACCTTCTCAAAATGACAAAAATTGCAAAGTTGCATAAGCAACTTTTGCAACATTTTAACAAAATTGACAAAAACTCAACTAAATAACCCTATATGACCCTCAAACACTAGAATTAGACCTTATTACATCAAACATGTGATCAAACACACAAAACTCAACCTTAGGCACCTATTTTACATCAATTGACCCAAAACTGACTTGGTGCTCCTGCACCATACACTTGGAGAGAAAAGAATCTCAGGTTCCTCCCGAGATCACGTCTTGAACTATAGTGCCATGCTTCTTGATATCCTCTCCTGACATACATGTGGCATCTTCCATTGGTAAGCCTTGCCACTTGACTAGGTATTCATGGTAGACCTTATGTTTTGTTCTCTTGGCTTCCCTTGTGTCCATAATGCATTCAAGTTTCAATGGCCTAGAGGGTGGTAGATCTCTGGCCCAATCTTCATCAACAACATCTGCATTAGCACCTATACCTACATCCATAGACCCCTTGAAAGGGTAGATGTCAGCAATATTAAAAATAGGAGAGATAGCCACTCCAGGAGGGAGTTCTATCTCATAGGCATTGGCTCCAAACTTATGGACCACTCTACATGGCCCAATTTTCTTCATCTATGTCCTGTAATTTCTCTTTGGCAACCCTCTTCTGAAATGTGTGGTGACCAAGTATCCCACCCCTGAATTAAATGATCCTTCTTCGTAAACCAAATATGTTTCTATTTCTTCTCAACACTTTTTGTGTAGATTTTCTCAATGGTGTATCTCCCCCATGGCCTCACAAGGTGAATTCTCCAACACTCCCTCTTCCATTCCCTTCTGCAACCTCTGAGAGTTTTTGTGTGTTTGATCACATGTTTGATGTAATAAGGTCTAATTGAGACCATTTTTGTTGTTTTAGGGTCATATAGGGTCATTTAGTTGAGTTTTGTCAATTTTGTTAAAATGTTGCAAAAGTTGTTTGTGCAACTTTGCAATTTTTGTCATTTTGAGAAGGTGAACAGTCATTTATTTGAAAATTAGTTGAATACCATTGTTTTTCTATTGGAACATGTTTAAAAGGCCTCACAAACTTTGAGGAAACTGCTGGAAGTGATTTTTAGTGCATAATAAGAAAGACAAGCTTTGTTTTCTAGTAATTTTGTGTTTTCTGTTATTTTTGAGTTTTGTACGGCTCCATACGCTCTCTAATTGACATGAACTGAATTGGCATCTATAGATTAATGAATCTCCTTTGATTTGGTTGTGGTGGTATTTATTTTTATTGAAAATTGAGGTAGTTTGAAGAGTTCTTTTGTAAACCGCTTATAAACCCTAGGTTTAAGGGTTTGTGAACAAAATAATGCTTTGCAGCCCATTCCACTGTTGAAATTTGGCCAAACTCGGTGGAATGGAGGAATTAGAGTGCTTTTAGAGTTTTTGGGGTTTGTAAGAGCAGGAGATGGAGTTTTGGGAGGATTTGAGCAAGCCCTAGCCTAACATCCTCATGTGTTAGGCTTAGGAAAGTTAGGTAAGTTAGAGATTTTGTGTGACAGCAATATTGGAATGAATTGTGGTGATGAAATCTGTATAATTGGACCCTATATGATGTGTTAAAGCCTCTAGAGTGGATTTTTGATAATTTTTGGTTGAATTTGATATAGTTGCTTTGAAAAAGTGGCCTAATTTTGCCTTGGAGCAGTGTAGCAGACCTAGTTTGAGGAATTTGTTCCAAAATAACCTTATTCTCAAATGGGATATGTTGTAAAGGGGCCTAATGGGTATCTAAGATGGTCAATTATTTGTGGGTTAATGGTCTTCTCTAAAATATATGCTTGATAAATCGGGTTTGGAGACCTACAAGGAGAAATAGGAGATTATGTGTGAAACCACCATAGTTAGGGTTTGAAATCTTGAAGTTGTTAAATTGTGTTGTGTGAACATACTCCACCCTGCTCTGCATCAATGAAACCAGTGCATTGGCTGGTCATGCATGGATGATAAATCACTTTAATGCATTGTCATGAGTTTACAAAAGATAGGGAATCATATGATAAGTGTTCTTTCCTTGTTTGAAATGCACCTAGTGGCAGCCATATCTAATTTGCTTGTTTCATTATGTCCATTGCTTGGTTGGGGCTATGTATGTTTGGGAACCCCTAGAAGATGTTGTGACAAGTCTAAACACATCAAGTTATCCATGTTCCATGTTTCCTTCAATGGTTGAGTGTCACTAGAGCGTTGTCCCATGTTTTGATGTGCATCAGGAAGCTTTTAAGCATGGTTTGAGACGATTCATTGTGTGAAGGACATAAAGGCAGCCAAATTGTGTTTGGAAAGTGTTAAGGGTGTTTATGAGTGAGTCTTTAGATTTGCATCATTTTAGCATCAAATCCCAAAGATCTGGGCGGGGAAGTTTTGGGAAGTTTGTGTATTGTTTTCAACAACTTAAAGTGAAGAACTTGGATACCAAAAGACTAGGCTAGGGGAAAAGAAAGAAGCCTAAGGTGAGCTATCATGAAGATAAGAAGAAGCAAGGTGAAACAAACTTGCTTGTGAAAGGAGAATGGAAGTGTTGAGGAGAATAGTCCGTGGAGACTTGAAGAGTAAGAATTTTTCAAGAAAGCAACAAGTGATGAGAAGAGAGAAAAGTGAGATGAAGAAGAAAGATGAGAAGGTAAACAATATATATTCAGCTATAGATAACAGAGTTGAGAAAAGCTTTGGAACAAATGCAAAAATTTGAAGAAAGAATATGGAGTATAGTAACAAGTGTGTGGAATTAGAACATCACCATTAACAAAATTGTCAAGTGGCCGATAAAGGAAATTGCAGAAAGAAGAAAGAGACAACAACTAAGAAGAAATATAAAAAAGGAATCAAGATGATGGAAGAGCCAAAGCCATCCAACGAAGAGGAAAAAGATGAAGAAAATGAGCCCATTGAGACTCAAAATTTTATTTCTAACAATATTTATGAGTATGTGTTTTCAAGTGTAGCAGCTGAAGCGGTTGACGCAATGAACTAGTGGAATGGTATATTGACTAAGAAAATACAAATGATCGAAAAAGAAGCAAATAAATGGATTCAAAAGAAGAAGATAATAAAAGATATTTTACAACAAACTATAAAGAAGCAACAGAAGCATGGTGGGATGCAAATCCAAATTGTGAATCTTGCAACTGAACAAGTATAGGGAGCTAACTTTTTTCAACTTTGATTTATGATTGGAAAAAGCAAAAGAAACATTTGAGCAAGAGCATCAAATTTTTCTCTTTGGAGAGTATGATGTAGGGGCATCTTGATGCACTCTTTTGAGGCAAATTGTTGTCATGTTGTTACACTTTGGTTTTTGGTTTGATTAGGGTCAATAAGGTCATGTAAGACCATTTTTAGTCACTTTGAATGATTCTATGATGTTCTATGGTGTTTTGGAGTCATGTAAGAAGTTGCAAAAAGTGCAAAATGTTGTAAAAAATGTTGTCAAAAAGTTGTAAATGATGTTATTAGAGTTAACAAAAGTGTGGATAGTTAGTTTTTTAGCTATAAATTATTGGGACATGTTAAATAGGCCTTGTAACATTGATCCCAGGGATTGGAGAGAAGTTTGAATGAGAAACCAATTCATTTTGCACGTTCTTTATTACATTTTCTATGAAATTTGACTGTAATTTGCATTGTACAAGTTGGTACAATTTGGTACAACCCTAAAATGAATTGGAGAAGTTGGAGAAGGGTCATATCTTTCAAATTCTTTTGATTTGGTAGAATTTCATCAAGTTTTGTGCAAGATATGGCAATTTCATTGAGGGTGGGTTTATAAAGTTCATTTTTATGAAAATTTGCAATCTGAAAACATGCATGGTATAGATCTGTACAGTCTAGTATGGACCTACACATGCATTGGGAAGATGGTTATGTGTCTTACCTTACAAATTATTTTAGTTTCATGCATTTTTGTTGAGTTTTATATGAGTTATGGCATTTTTACTAAGAGCGGGTCCAAACCTTGCCTAGGGTTTTCGACAAACTAGAAAATTTCATATCTTTGTTTCCCACCATCAAAAAATTATGAAATTTTGTGGAGAGGTTTGGTTTAAGGATATCTAAAAACCCTTTTGGTCTCAAGCCTTTTAAGGTTGGCGTGTGTGAGTTATTAATGACAATATGCTTGCATTTGTGTATAAACTAGCATGAAATCACAGTTACATTAGGGTTTGACGAAACCAGTGCATTGGATGGTCATGGATGGATGATAAATCACTGTAATGCATTGTAATGAGTCTACACAATACATGGAGTCATATGACAAGTTTTCTTTCTTTGTTTGAATTCATTGCCTTAAATACACCTAGTGGCAACCATATCTAATTTGTTTGTTTCATTGTGTCCATTGCTTGGTTGGGGCTATGTATTTTTGGGAACCCCTAGAAGATGTTGTAACAAGTCTGAACACATCAAGTTGTCCATATTCCATGTTTCCTTCTATGTTTAAGTTTCACTAGGGTGTTGTCCCATGTTTTCATGTGCACTAGGAAGCCTTTAGGCATGGTTTCAGATGATTCATTATGTGAAGTGTGTAAAGGAAGTCAATTTGTGTTTGGAAAGTGTCAAGGGTGTTTGTGAGTAATTCTTTCTCTACATCAAGGAGGTAAAGGATTCTCCTTGACTCTGTTTAATCTTGTATAGATCTGTGATGGTGATGTCCTATTTTGTATTGAATGAAAAATGGTTTACGAATTTGGTAGTCAATTCATCAAAACTTTTAATTCCTGATGGTAGATGGGAGAACCATTCCATAGCGTGACTAGTAAGACTACTGGAAAGATTCCATTAGGCGTGAATAGGATATTTTTACCTTTTACAAGACAACGAGAAATATTCCAACGCGGTTCTACCTTTTCTTTGTATTTTTCAAACTCTCTGCACAAAATTATTAGGAAGGGGAGATTGTAATAGAATACAAAGTTCTATATATCTTGTAGGTATAAGTCTTATTTTTGTTTTTCTTCCAATTCTGTATAATAGCCTTTGATTCATGGCTTGTAGTTGCATGCCTACCTTTGTGTTTGGTACATTTTTTTGTGGATCTTGTGCGTAGTAACCATATTTTCCTATCATGTTTGTTTGGTCATAGGTTGGGTATTGTGGAGTTATAGGACATTGATTGACCATTCGGTGGAAGACCTGCTAACCTTTGTTGAAACGTATAAGGATAGGGTCCTTGTTGGATGGAAGGATGGTTAAGTCCTTGTTGAATGTAAGGATGGTTAGGTCTTTGTTGTTGTTGTTGAGGGTACCTTGATAGTGTGTTGGCAGTACACCTTCTTGTTGGGATGAATTGTGTTGAAGGTTACCCTGGTGGTGCGTTGGTGGAATACCTTTTTGATGGAATGAATTGGGGAAGAAAAGCCACATGGAAACACCGGATGAACGATTTTCTTGAAGGTCACCCCAGAATGCATGGACAATTCCTTGTTGATAGACAATTGGGAAGGGTGCGTATGACCCTTGTTGTTTTCGCTGGTACTTGTTGATTGGTGAAGGGGACCATACATCCTTGTTGATGTTGATTGGAAGTGGGTACCCTTATGGCAATAACTTCGTTGTTGGTAATCGTTGATCGCGAATCATATGGCTCCTCCTGTTCATTGGAAAAGGCACCGTGGCATACTTCTGGTGTTGGTAACGTTGATTGGGAAGGGAACTATATGGCCCACCTCCTTGTTTGATTGGTGCGGCACCCTGCGGTACCAATTTGTTGCTGGTATTGTTGAAAGCAATCCATGTGACCCAATCTTGCGCTGACTTCCGAAAGTGGCAACTTGGCGGCAATAACCTTTTGTTGTTGGTATTTATGTGGAAATTAATTTTGTTGATGCATTTTGGGAAGGGCCATGGCGGTTTGGGGCATGCGTATTGTCTTTGTAAAGTTGTTACCTTGTGGCATGTATTGAGATGGACCTCCTTGATATTGTTGGGCCACCATCACTTGTTCAATTTCAGACAGTTTACTAAACAAGGGGTTGTCCGTTTATTGATCATTGCCTTGTGAGAGGATTGGTGGCATGTTTGGAATCTCCAATAGTTTAGGTATTTCTCTCACAACTGAGTTATCTCGTAAGGGAATGAGGTGAGGATCAATAAGACCTTCAATGTTAAAGTCTATAGGCAACTTAGCACCACTTTGTGTTAATTTGAAGAAGTAAGTATTTGGATCCTTTCTTAGGAGTTTGTCCATTAGTTTGAGCACCTTGGGATCGTTAGAATGTTGAAAGAATTCTTCATCATTTATTTCTTCCTCACTATCCACTTCTTCTATGACCATGTCCCTTGGGTTTTAGTTCAATCTATCCATCACTTCTTGTTGTCTACGAATTACCTCCTCTTCACTTGGTGATTGGTTTGATGTTGCTTTGAATGTTGGCTCCTTTTGAGGAGTTACAAGGTCACTTGGTCTATAACCCCATGGGTCACTTCTATAGTTTGTGGTGTTTGTTGGGGGCATTCTAGCGCTACTTTTGTTGGCCTCCATTTTTTTCTATGTTGTGATCTCGTAATTTTCATAAATAAGTTCCAAGATTTTGTGAAAATTTGGTGACTTCTAACTATGGAATAAAAGAGTGCTTTGTTTTTGGAATTTTTTGTTTTGAGGAAATGAAATTGCTTTTTTTTTTGGATTTTATGTTTTACAAGTGTTTTTGGGAGGCAATGTTTTCTATTTCCATGCGGGAGGTGGTAATATGGGCCTTTTGGTCACAAGATCGGCTTTTCGCTCTTGTTTGTCTAGGATATTTATTGTGTTTTTCCACTGAGTTGGTGTTTCTTTTGTTTCAAATATGAAGCTCCTTAAACTACTACTGATATCTATTTGTTCACCTTCAATTTGTGTGAGACTTTGTTGTATGATAGGTGTTGTAAGGTTTGGTTGTTGAACTGGAGCAATTGGATGCCAAATGGTCATAAAGTGTTGGTGTTTTAATATGGTTTTTTGTGATTCTCAAGACCCTAAGGTTTGAGCGATGTTTTGGGATGACACTATTCTTGGAACTCAAAATTTTGAAAGACTTGGATTGATATTTCACTTCTTTTTCTAGAGGATATGTTGCAGGAAATTTACTTGAACTAGCCTTGAGGTTCAAGCAAATGTTGATATCTTAGAAGTTTGAGTGAAGGAATGATCCAAGTTGTTTGTTTTGATTTTGATTTCTAAAACTAGTATGAGGTGTTTTATTTTGCACATGGATGATGGAATGTATGATGTATTTTGGGAGTCTAACTATTTTCATTTTCACAAGATTTTGTAACTAGTTTATGATGGGTTTTCTAATTTTCACCAAAAAATAGAGCAAAAGCAGTAAGTTTAGAGAAAAAGCAGAAAATTATGTCAAAAGCAGCCAAATTTTGGGCAAGTGCAGCCAGATCTAAAAAGGAAACTGCAGTAATATTTTTCAAGAGTAGCTTCTATTTCAAGTTTTTCTATTTGGTGAATAGTGCAGGAAAAAGTGACCTTGTGAAAAAGCAGCATGATTTTTGTCAAGTGTGACACAGAAAAAGGTCAACTGCAGTAATATTTAGATCAAGTGCACTCAATTTGTCAAAAGTGACAAGTATTCATCAGTAATTGGCGTAAGACAAAGACAAAAAGTGGTAGATTGTTGTCAACTGCGACCAGTTTTTAGTCAAGTGTGGAAAAAATAGAAGCAAAAACGACCTCTGTTCAATTTTGTTTCTCATTTTTTGTGTTAGCATCAGCTTGGGTAAATTTGTAGTTTTTGAATGACTTTGTTTGATTTGTTTTTAGATTTGGCAAGTGATAACACAACACAACAATAAAAACTATTTGGCCCTAAATTTCTACAACTTTTAAGCACGTTTCTTTCCACAAAAGCTCAAATTTCATGGAAATCGAAACGCTAATGGCTCTTTTCAAAGGGTTTACACTAAGTCAAAAGGGTTTGAAGTTAGATAACCATATTGAATTCGTGTTTTGATGTGTTCATTTTAATTCAAACACAATGTTTGATGTTTCAAAGTAATCAAAAGATTTGGAAATTTCATGAAGATAATTTACACCCTACAGATAGACACTTTCTTCTAGATGGGCTTACCTCGTGCCCTGAAGGGATGATTTTACATGCAATGAATGGAGAGCATTTTAAGCTCAACCATAAGTTGGAATTGGTAAGTAACTTCTCAGAATTAAAGTTTTGATGCACCACTTCAAAGAATGTTTTTGGTTAAAAGGGGTGGCTTAGAACAACATTGGTTCTTAGTCATGTTTCAGGATAATCTGGTGTCTATACATGTGGTGATTCACTCATTTAAGAGGTCTCCTAGCCCTTGCAAGTTTTTACGTATCTCACGAATATCGAGGAAGGATTTCGTTAGTATAGAACATCTACACCAGGTGCTTGATGACTTTCATCACACCCACAATTATTTATATAGTGGACCAAAACAAAAGTACCGCTTGGGTCGTTCCCTCTCACAAATCAAGAGGCAGGTCCTCTAAAGGTATGCTTTGAAATGTAAAAAAATATATGAAACTCAAGATGCTTTTCATCACCCAAGATCACCAAAAGGCGCAAGGGGAGAGGATAGACACCTAGTTTTTCAAACATGAAATACACAATGTACAATTCATTGCAATATTCTTTTTAAGCCTCAAAAAATAAAAAATAAAAAATAAACAAAAATAAAATGAAATGAAATAAAGTGTATACAAGATAGCAATTTTGTTCTTTTTATGTGCATCAAAGTGAAGTATTCTGGATTTTAGACAAAGGGATAGCAATATGCAAAATCAAAAAGCATTTGTCCAATCTTCACTAGTAGAATTTGGCAAATAAATGACTACGTGACTAAAACTTTTAGTCACATGACTAAAACTTTTAGTCACGTGACTAACACTAGTAGTATTTTGAAAATAAATGACTAATTTGGTCATTTATAAGTGATTAATTTGGTCATACTAAATGACTAAATAAATGGCTAATATCAAACAAGTAAAAATGACTAAATAAATGATTAATATTAGACAAATAAAAATGACTAAATAAATGTGCTCATTATTAAAATCTTGGCCATAATTTTCATTTTAATAAACATACTCTAAAACCTTCGTCAAGACCTTATTTTCAATCATAGCCCGCCATAATTAATAATAAAATATTACTAATAAAATTACTAATAAATATTTTTTGTGGAACAAATATTTTGTTTTGTGGTGTCATCTTATGAACACCAAAGTTTCTTCTAAATTGAATGCCCAACTCCTCAAAGGGCCCAACAATGTAGTGTGGAAGATAAATATGCATACAATTCTCAAAATATATACTAAGCTACTTATAAGTTTGCATACTCTACATTTACTAGAGGAAAATAATGATATATTACAAATAGTTTACAAGTATGGTTATATAAATTAGTTAAATTGTAATAGAAGAGATAAAGATGGAGATAAAAATAAATAAAGAGATAGAGACAAAGAAATATAGAGGTAGAGATAGGGGTGGGAATATGTGGTCGGAGGATTCGGAAGAGGACGAAAAAGAGATAATGAGGGGAATGAAATAAAGAGATCTCGGAAAAGGAAAGAGACAGAAACAACACGATTGTTTCATGCAAAAATCAAAAGGTAATTATGTGGGAGTTATGCTCAGGTGCGCGGTTGATAAACGGTCGACAAAGAGATAAATCCAGATATAGAAACATAAAATGAAGGGATATAGATAAGATAGAGGTGGATAAATAAGTGCTCAATAAATTCACCGTAATTTTAATAAAGTATAACGAAATATATATTTATTGAGTGAATGCTAATTGAGACCTTTGTTACATAAACAACATCATTTGCTAAATGACCTACCAATTGACCTCATGTACTACACATATGTCTGAAAAAATACACCAAAATTTTCTCTAATTGACCTTTCATACCTCTTCAGTGTACCTATTGCACACCAAGGTGCAATTGCTAATAATAATTTTATATATATTTAACATGTCAAAATGTTAATGATATCAAGTTTCCACAATCCATATCAATTAATCTTACATACGTTTTTGGATTAGATTGTGTTAGATTTTTTTGCATCAATGTTTCGGATCACACTTCGTGATCCATCATCAGGATGAAAGAGCTCAAGGAGAAAAGTATTTTTGTTACTTGAGACCAAAGACGGCTAAATAAATGAGGAGGAAGAGGAAGAGGAAAAGGTACCTAAAGATAGACTCAGATAAAATATTCCGTCGCAGAATCATCACGAGTCGAAATCAATAAATAGTCAGGAAAAGGATGGCTAACTCCAGGAAAAAGAACAAAAGACAAAGAATCAGGATTGAATCGAAGGTTAAGCCGAAATTATTTCGTCAGCTCGAGATCAAATCTCATTAAATTCGTTAAAACCTAATAAAATCCGAATTGAAAAATTACACCACAGCATTTATGTTACTCAATTTAATTAAAAATTAATTATAGCAAATGTTCTTAAGGAAAGAGAAAAAATAAAAATCAAAATAATGCTCATTAGTAAAAATCTTGGCCATAATTTTCATTTTAATAAACATACTCTAAAATCTTCATTAAGACAAGCATAGCCCACTAAAATGGAGAAGTGAATATTTTCAAGGTAGCCCACTAAAATTTTCAATTTAATAAACATACTCTAAAACCTTCGTTAGACTGGTATAGCCTGCTAAAATGGAGAAGTGAAAGTTGAAACTTTATTTTCAAGGTAGCCCACCAAAATGGATAACAGATGAACACTTGCATTCTTCATATGTGATAACAAATAATCTATGAACACTAGATTGGAGGTGCTTGATGTCTCAGGTTGCAGTGACTTGATGCTTGAGTTATGAATGCATCATTAATCCTCTGTTGAGTCAGATCAAACCTTATTTAAATATTCTCTTAACTACCTAAAGACTTTTGATTCCCCTTTTTTTACAGGAGAGGATTGGGTGATTCAACTTGAAAGGGAATCTAGCAGTCTTCCAAGAGAGGTAAATCATGTTATGTATGCTTACATGGTACAATAAGCAATATTTTCTTCTCATAGCCTATGTTGAGTTTTGTCTTTAATGTTGTATGTTAGGATCATGGATTCCATGATTGTTGTAGCTGCTTAATTAGAGCTCTCTATTTATCATTCAGGTTATTGGGAAGTTTCCTCACATTGCAAATTACAAGGCTCTTAAATTGCCATATGGTGTCGATGTGAAAGAGCTTGTCAAATCTCAATTAGCAATTGCTTGCATTGATGGTAAAGATAAGCATCTCTCAAGATTTTTTCTTTGCATTTTTTCACACTGAGTGTTGAGAAGCCAAAGTATGAATGCCAATAAGAAAAGAAGAAAAATACATCAGGGTTTATAGACAATAAGTTAGGGCAACCAGACCACTGATTGTATCAATTTATAATATAATTTTAGAGTGGAATGCTTAGCACATCAAGGTCAAAAAAATTAATAGATCATGATAAGTGTACATTGATACAACTTCATCTATGTAATAATATTTCATCTATACATTGAATGGATATGGAATGAGGGATGGGATATAATGACACCTTGTCATTCTTGCTTGGCAACGGTTTCACTTTCGAATGGAGTAGAAAACTGGGAAAAGTAGACCGGAACCAAAGCTATTGGAATCAGACTAATATATTTGGGATGAAAGAAGCTATCCAATAAGAGAAAATGAAAGATAATTATGAAAGAAACAATATTTAATTCATTTTAATTTGTTGGTTGACTAGGAATGGTGAAGTAGATTGCATACCTTAGGATCTCAAGAGTTAATGTTGGTTGTATATAGGATTTCCCTGAGAATATCCCTTTGCTTGACCTCTAGAGTGTAATGATTCTTTCTTAGATACATTTTTTCTCTAGTCAACTAATAGAGACTGTAAAAATAGAGATATAGGTAATAGAAAGTTTGAGGCAAAAAGAGAAGATTGAAGAGTGAAGAGAAAAAATATAGGTAACTTCTAATATTATAGAGATACTGTATTGAATTTCATTACTTATCCTCTGGATGAACACTAAGTGATTAAAAAAAGAAAGTAAAAATGAGAAGAATTGAAAATGATAGGAGATTTGATCATTGAGAGAGAGACTGAATTAGGAACTTGATCAATACACATGATCCAAAGTTTTGATCAAGAAAGCCTTGATACAAATAATTTGACTTGGATTGCATTCCTATTGTCCATCTCTATAGTTTAAGAAGAAATCTAAGGTTGTTGTGGTTTGTCATGGCATATTAAGTTTGGGATCAATGGTTATGGAATAGTAGTATTAAAAATGAAGGAAATCCTTGAAAATGTCACAACCACCCTTATGATCAACCCTATGTGATATTAAGACATTTTTATCACATTGAGGTAACTTGGATTGAAGAAGAAACAATATTTAACACCACATAAGTCATCATTTCTTAAGCTTGCATAGATGAGCAACAAATTCTTGAGTGCAACTTATGATGCAATGTACTCAAAGCAGACCCATAACTAAAATTTGTGTCCTAGAAGCAGAGGCATAGAATAATAATCAAGACCTCCTTGACTCAGTCCTGGGAGAATTAGACTGTGTGAATCATACTAGGGAGATATTTAGAGTTATATAATCCTCAAATTTGAGGAATTTAAGCACGAGAGTGGAAATATTTTTCTGACTCTTCATTGAGATGAATTTAGTGACACCCATTTCTTAACCAAAAATGATCTCTACCTTGAAATTCTTATAGCTAGGCTTATGATGTGGCCTTACCATAAAAAGAACCCTTTGATTTGGTCTATAGTGGTGTATACCATGTGATATTATATGGATACCAATTATAGAAACTATTGAATTATGATTAGTATCATAATATATACCTTTTCCCACAATATAATGATGTATGCTATGGTTTTGAAATAGTTTGCATGTGGCACACATAACCCTAGGTTAGTTATAAGCCTATAAGTCAAGTTAGTATCATGAGGGTATGGGATTATGCTAACCATAGTCTAATTAGTTTGGGCTATTCATGTGGGGCTTACTTCATATCATTATATGTGAGGTCTTGATTTCTATTGTACTCTCTTAGTGAGGGATCTTTTAGAAAGGAAGAACAAAAAATTATATTAATGTCCATGTGGTGCAGGTGCACCCAAGCACAAAGTAAAAATGTAAATGGTGGTCATCATGCTAAGTCTAGGTATTGAGGTCTTGAGGCATTAGATATAGTATGTTTATATTAAATAAGGTCTTGTGAGACCATTCTCTATGTAATAGGTGGGTTTTAAAGTCATTTGTGTTTATTAGGAAAAAGTTGCACAAAATGCAAAAAAATATTGTTAAGCAAAATTATCAAAAAATGCAACTTTAGAAGAATATGAAGGGTCATAGAATTTGAAAGGCAGTTGGAGATGTTTGAGTGGTTACTTTTGAATTGAAAATGTATTTAAAACCTCTCCATGGCTAGAGGAGGGATTTAGTTGTTGTATTGAGAATTTCAAAGCATAATACAACACTTATTCTGCAAATTCACTGTGTTTTTGTTCATTTCTTTACTTTCCTTTTGTCCACAATAGTCAATGTTGTATTCTTTTCTCTTTTATATATCAAAATGGTGATGGTTTTTTTATTCTTTATTCATTGTATTTGGCTGACATGTATTTGAGATATATATCCTAGTTTATGGATAGTTATGTCTGGCCATTGGGTGTTGTTATTTATAATCTTGGGATGATGTTTAGCAGGGGAAGAAGTCTTATTTGAACACTTTTTGCCTAGTTAATTTCCTAGTTATCTTGCAGATACACTCAACTATAGTTCCAACAGCAACAATAGGTCCTGATGAGCCACTTGTTGCAAGCACAACATGGCCTAATGATGGATTGATGGAGAAGCAAGGTCTGGAATTTTGGGAGTATGAAATCAAAGGAGCTGATTTGGAAGGATTCTTAATCTATAAACTTCCATCCCATCCAAAGCTTTACCAGGGCCAACTTCATAATGGACTCTGATATGTTATTCTCCCAAACAAAGTTCCTCCTAATAGGTAGTTACATTGGGAGGTATTATTTTGAGTAAACATGTAAAATTGTATCATTTCATGTAAATCAATGAAATTTTTTAAGCATTCTAATTTTCTGTTGAACCAGTTGTTGATTTGTGTCATCCTAATGGATTCTAGTAGCAGATAGAATAAAATAGGAACTTTTATTCCTCTTCAAGTTTAGTTTTTTTGTTCACGTGAATAAACCTGACAGTTTCTTATTTTCTTTTATAATTTATGCATGTAATTATCAACACTAGAATTGTAAAATCGTTTAATCTGAGTCTTCCTACACCAAGAAAATCCTTGAAAGTCTTTGTCTTTCCTCCATTCAAAACTTATGTTCAACTTAGGTTGCTCCATAGAGTATATAATTGATTGCTGAAGGAAACTGTTGCTTAAATCCTAATATGTTAGGTGTTCAATAAGCACTTTATAGGCAGAAAAGTTAGCCCTTGTGCATTTTGCTTGCTTAAATCATTGAAACATATTAAATTTTCAACATATTGATGGGCAGGAGTTATCTTTTCAAATCTAATTCAACTAACTGAACAATGTATATTTTCCCATTTGTTTGTGTACAGATGTGCATGTGCATGCCCTTGTTTAGTTGCCATGGACAATTTCTATTATAGTTATTAACTGGCTTACTAAATATATGGCCAAATTCAGGCCTACAAGCAATCCACCCTCAAAATAGAAAACTAATTAACTTCAATTGAAAAAAATGTAGATTTCCCCATTTGGTTTGTGTATATATATTCATATTTAGGATTATGATCAATTTATGTGATACCTCTTAGCTCTGATACAAAGATTGTGCATAGTTCTTCTCAGTTTATTCAATTTGGTGCTATTATTTTTATCCTATGATTCAGGCTTCAAACCAACCCCTCTCATTAGTATTTAAATGTCTTCCAGAACTGTCTAGAAGAGGGTAATCAAAATCAGTACTAGAATATACGAAAGTCGAAGATCCTTTCCCTGAAACTGAAGCTTTGTTCTTGACAAACCAGAGCTAAGACAAGCCAAGAACTAGTGCAAGGGAAGTTGAATGAAAACTAAGAGCAACTAAAATCCTTCCTAAGAAAAGTGCCCTTTCCACTATAACTGTCGGTTCTAATGTCTCCTTGTTCATTTTTTCTGGCATCTCCTCATTTTTCATTTCTTTATAAAGAGCTTCTGAAAGATGTGCAAGATGTTCTTCAATCTCAACAATCAATGTTGAGATACAATGGAAGAATTGCTCTTGCAAATAAGGTGCTAAATCATTTATCCTTGAAGGAGATTTATGTGCATGAAGAAAACTTAGGAGGTCTTCAAGAATATTCTTGGACCCCTCATCTATAGTATCTTTTATTTGACTAACCTCAGTTCCAGAATAAGCGTTAAGGCGACCAAACCAGTCTTCATCATTTGTCATCATAAATCTAAAAATCAACCAAGGTAAATTGACACTTTTTAGGTCCCCTCTCTTGACAAGCCAGCCCTCACTAGTAGTTAATTTGTGCAAATGGGTTTCAACATCTTTGTAACTTGCCAAAGATGTAACTATGGCTTCAAGGCATTTACCAACCTTAACTCTCTCACACAGATCTGCAAATCCATTAGCTATTATTTGTTTCATCCTACTAACAAACAGGGTTTCAAAAATTTCATCCCACAGATGAACACATTTGAATTGCCAAGTTAAGGTCATATGCTCTCTAATGGTTTATGATTTTAAATTATACTGGAGTATGTTTATGCAATTGCTTTTAACTTGATAACAACATGTGTATTCCTAATATTTTTATTATTGGACTTCAAAAATGTGTCAAAAATTAGAATTTGTTTGATGCTTATGTAAACATGTTTTGTTCTTGTAGAGACCAGCTTTGTTTCCTAGTGGTTTTACGGTTGTTGTCAGGTATATTTTACTTATCATCCTCACCATAGAGTTAGTCACACTCTCATTATACAGTTTGAATATATGAGGCAATATAAAGATCATTTTTTTTTTGTGTAAGCTTCACTTCGATAACTTTTATTGATTAGAAAGTATCTATTTGAGTTTATATTACTCAATTATAAAGCATTTAGTTACCAGATGCTAAGCATATTTTATAGAAAAATTCAAATAAGACTAGAGTAGGTATCTTTTTTATGTTGGAAGCCATTTTCAATAGGTGAGCATGTTGGAATGTGGGTTTACCTATCTTCTACCTTAGTTTTAAGTAATCAGACTTACAAAACTTTATACCAACAAATATTTTGAGAGCATCCTTGCAAAATCCATTTTGTGCATATCCTACAATTATTGCATTCCATGAGATGTCATCTCTTTGAGGAATTCCATCAAAGAGTTCACGTGCCTTGTGTACATTTCCACAATTTGCATACATGTCTAATAGAGCATTTCCAACCATAATATCTGACAAAAATACCCCATCTATTATGCGCTGATGGATGTTCATACCCTGCTCCAAAGCTCCCATTTTGGCATAAGCAGGGAGGATGCTGGCATAGGTTGTGGAATTTGGCTTCACACCTGCTAATTGCATTTTCTTGAAATTTTCTAAAGCCTTTTCAGCAAATCCATTTTGTGCATATCCCGCAATCATCATATTCCATGAGTTGGTATCTCTTTTAGGCATTCTGTCAAACAGTTCATGTGCCTTGTCTATGCTTCCACATTTTGCATACATGTCTATTAGGGAAGTTGCAACTACCATATCTAACAAAATTCCTCTATTATTTATGCTTTGATGGATGTTCATGCCTTGTTCGATCGCCCCCATTTTGGCACAGGCAAGAAAGATGCTAGCAAAGGTTGTGGAATTTGGCTTTATACCAACCAATTGCATTTGCTTGAAAGTTTCTAAAGCGTTTTCAACAAATCCATTTTGTGCATATCCAGCAATAATTGCAGTCCAAGAGATGACATCTCTTTGAGGCATTCTATCAAAAACTTCAAATGCTTTCTCTATGCTTCCATATTTTGCATACATGTCAACCAAAGCATTTGCAACTATAATATCAGACAAAAATCCCCTTTCTATTATGCTTTGATGGATGTCCATACCCTGTTCCAAAGCTTCCATTTTGGAATAGGCAGTGAGGATGTTGGCAGAGGTTGCAGAGTCTAGCTTTAAGCCTACAAAATGCATTTGCTTGAAATTTTATAAATCCTTTTCAACAAATCTAATTTGTGAATATCCTGCAATTATTGCAATCCATGAGACCACATTTCTTTGAGGCATTTTGTTGAACACTGATGCAAGATAGAGGGAATACACACACTATTTCAAATTCAATGGACCAAACTCACAGCATACTTTATTTGCTACTGATTTCTAGTTCACCTTTCCTTCACAAAAACTCAATTCAAGTACACAAATGTGCAAGTAAGAGTTCCAAATTCCCTATAGGACCTTTCAAACACTTTTACCATCTTGTAAATGATTGATTAAAATCACTTCCATAATCATCACTATAATATTTTCATGTGGTTGTTGGAAGCAATTCATGGGTGTTGAAAGAAATGTGATATCCATAGATGATCTATTAAATAGGTTTAGGTTCTATGCTAATAGTTATCTTGCTTTCATTTCTTGACCAATCTAAAGTTAGTTTTTTCCTATTACCAAGAGACTACATTGTATTTGATGTGAATATTTTTTCATAGGATGTGGTTGGTCTGCAACCTTAATAAATTGTGTTAGTATATCAATATTTTATTATCTAGTGCCCACATAGCAACAGTTT
>VDFB02154935.1:35644-68525 GCA_007258455.2 Sequoia sempervirens | reverse complement strand
AAACACTATTTGAAGGGTTATCAACAAGTTATGTCTCATAGCTATAATCACAGAGTTAAACCACGAACATTTCAAGTAGGTGACTTAGTTTTGAGAGAAAATCCATGTAATCAACAAGACAGGGGAAAGAAAGGAAAATTTGAACCAAACTGGCTTGGTCCATTTATCATCATTGCAGCGTATGGTTCTGGTGCATATCAGTTATCTACGTCAGAAGGGGACTTGTTTGAAGAGCCGATCAACAACATTCATTTGAAAAAGTTCTATGTCTGAAAAAATCATAAAAATTAGAAAAAGTCCTGAAAAAATCATAAAAATCAGAAAAAGTCCTAAAAAAAAAAATACAAAAAAATCAGAAAAGTCCTAAAAAAGTGCAATAAAAACAAGTGGTGAAAACCTGGCAAACAGGCACTACTTGTGATCTAAATAGGCTCCTCCATCTATTAGCTTATGTCTTGCATTCACTTTCGGCATCATCCATTCATATCTATCATCTGTACATATCTTTCATATCCATCTCATATGACAGGAATCCTTATGTTTCATCATGGCTTGATGAAATTTGTACATATCCTTAATCTTTAGGTTGTGTTTACACTGGGGGCAGCAACATAGACTGAACAAGAGAGAGGCAATGAGCTTTTCGAACCTCACAAACAGACACAAGACAGTTTGCCAAAATGCAACAAACATTGCCGTATCAAATCAATCACAACATGCTTATTCAATGCCAATTAAAATCAAGACAACATGATCCAAAACAAACATCAAAACAAAAACATCAATGTTGATAACCAAAGTTGGATGATCTTAATTTGGATAATGTTTGAAATATTTTAGGCAAAATTTGAGTGGTTGTTTGATTTTCTATCATATCTCTGGAGCAATTCGATGATGTACTGAACTAGAAAAGCAAGGAAGGAGTATGATTTTTCTTTGTCTGTTGTTTGCGAGGAAATCATTAGTACTATGCAAATTGGTCGCGAGACATGCTCTACTAAGTATCATTGATGACATTTCAGAATTTGCATGGGAAACAGGTTCACTCTTGTCTATTTATGCAAGTAATACTCAGGTAATCTCGGTTCAATTATACCTAGATGCTTGTACTATCTTGCTATATCAAAAATCATGAAAGCAATACTCAGGTCATCACTGGTGCTAACATACCCTTTGATGCTTGTATTAACTTTCAACATTTCAATGCTCTATGATGATACAAAAAGCACAAATAAGCTCTTAGAATGGCAATATTGTACGAATATCCTGCATGGTTAGTATAGATTGCATTCATGTTAGAATCTACATTTTACATTTATAGATTTTCTCAAAAGCTAGCAAAGTATCAAGTGTTTCATATCTTTTTGAATACATGACTGAGTATATTTTGACATTCACAAAAACATCATTTCATACATTTTTCATATATATTTGTATCATAAAATCATAAAAATAAAGTATACATCATAATCAAAACATTCATAAACATTCATAAATTGTATCACCCATCATATTTATACAATCTTTCATTAATAGATTTCACTCATTTCATAAATCATGCATACATATACATCATAAGCATAAAAATCGAGAAACCATCATATCATAACACATCATACATATATAGAAAATTGAATCACTCATCATAAATCATCGTTGCATTTCATATATCTTGAAAATGAATGTCAAAATGTACAAAGATGTCAACTATATATGATATAACATCATCAAAAATGAGATCATCTCAGGGTGTATACAAATGTCTAAACAGAGTATCACAAAAATATCATGTACAATGCTCTAGGCAGTGCTATCCTCTGATGGTGCTGGTCTAGGACCTGTCCCACCTGCACCTGATGGACTTGCTCCACCTGTCCTTGATGGCCCTCCTGGAGGTAATGGCTGTGTCACATCCCTGCTGGTAGTCCGAGAGCGACTATGTGTAGATCGAGACTGTGTATAACTCTCTCTCCGCTCAGGTGGAACCGCATCATGATATTTGGTCCTATAAAACTCGGCCTCCTAGGTGGCTCTGGTCACCTCTCTCATCATGTCACCAGGAAAGGTACTCATTGCTACTCTCTGTAGACTATTAGCTAGAGCAATGGCCTGCTCTCCCCGTTGTTTGGCTGTATCTCTCTCAGCAGTAACTATCCTCAACTGTCCCTGAAGCTGTGTGATCAAGGTTTGTGCCTGTGCTAACTGACCCTGTAAGCTTTGCACTGTACTTTGTAAAGAGGATATCTGACTCGTCATCACTGGATCTATTGCAGATGATGGATCTATATGTCTCATCTGTGGTCCACCTCTACCACCTCTCCTACTACCTCTACCACCTCTACCACCATCTCTCCCAACACCTCTACCACCATCACCATCTCCCCCACTCTCCTCATCATCACTATCTTCCTCTGACTCATCATCACTACCTCCACTCTCACCTCCCTTCGAATCATCACCCTCTGAAGCTGTCTCTCTCTGTCGTCTCTAACCGCCTCTCTGTGGTCTCTGTACAACAACTGGAGCAACAGGCTCATCAGGATCAAACAATTGTGGTGCAGGATGCTCTAACACATACTGACTATACTTTGGCGTTGTCCTTGTGTCAAGAACATCAACTCGGTAATCCCACATCACAACTCCTAAACTAGAGAACTTTGCCACCGTTGCCTCATAAGAAATCCGTGGACCCCACACTGCAATCTCTGGCTGTCGTTGTGCATAAATGGCAGAACCCATAGGCATACCCTGAATCCAACCGAACTGTCGACATACTTGTCCAGCAAGAAATCTCTCAATAATCCATGAAGTATGGCCAATAAGATATCTGGACGTACACACATAGGGCATCTCCCTCGCATCCTTTGGCCATGCCTCACAATCTACATATGGCCGCCAACATACTGTATCAAGATCATCTAAGAGACGCTGCCAATGATCTAGTTTGCCCAGTCTCGGTTGAGCAATAATATCGCTATATCCCCATCTATATGATCGACCGATATGTCGTCGTCCACGAGTCAAAGGTCGCATAATGGCAAAATGCTCCCATGCCCATATCTGTAATAACAAACAACCAATAGCAAAACTCTGGCCTCTACCGTATACAATATGATGTAACTCATCATATAAATGCGCAAGCATGCATGATCCCCACGCATATCGTGTACCCTGCATCACCATCCTCTCCAGCACACGACCCCACCTGACTGCGAACCCCTTTGACCTATGGTCGGGGCACAAAACACCTCCAATGAAACCTGCAAGTACAGACAATAAGGGTGCATATGAATCTGCCATCTCGCCCCATGGGATGAAGTATCCAACAATATGATCATCCCTGAAAATCCTCCTCAAAGTATTAGTGCCTCCAGCCTCTCGGCTATCAAAAACCACTATCTCGCCCGTCACTGGGATCCTTAAGATACGGTACACATCCTCTAGCGTCACGGTAATCTCTCCGGTCGGTAAATGAAATGTGTTGGTATCACTATGCCACCGCTCTGCGAGTGTTGTCAATAAAGCTCTGTTGAGGCACACCTCAGGCATGTCAAGCAATGAAGTCAATCCACATGCCTTGATCACATCCTGATCTGACTATAATAGTTGTGGAATCAAGCTCCATGTACTCAGGAATGTCTCCCGTAACTGCAAAACGCCCAATCTCTCCTGTTGAAACATCATCAAAGCAAAATCAATATCAAATCATCACGACTCATCAATCAAATCTGAATATCAAACTATTTGTTTTTCATCATCATGGAGACCAAATAATCAAAATCATATTTGTTTTTAACAACCTTAGAAGCAAACATATCAATTAACTGTTTGTTTTTCATTTTCATGAAAGCAAATAATCAAAATCCTGTTTATTTTTAATAACTTTAGAAACAAAATTATCAATCCTATTTGTTTTTAACAACTTTAAAAACAAATTTATCAGCTATTATTTGTTTTCCAACAACTTTGGGAACAAATTTATTAATCACAACAACATCCAATCATGGGCGCTACAAAATTTATCATGGGCGCTACAAGATCAAGGGCGCTACAGAACGCATCAAGGGTGCTACAGAACTCATCATAGGCGCTACAGAATCATAGGCACTACAAAAAGGATCAAGGATGCTTAAAAAGCCTCATAGGCGCTATAGAATCAAATGCGCTATGGAAATTATCAAGGGCGCTATGAAAATAATTAAGGGTGCTAAAAAATAATCTTTCACAATCAAAACATCGATGAACGTGCAATGAACAGAAAATTTTCAAGAAGCAAAAGTTTAATAGGGTACATACCAGAGGTCCATAGTGTGTTGGCCGCTGATGTCGTCGGATGCGCTCGAAATGGTGTTGGTGAATCAGAAGTGCCATAATTATCTCTCTAGAGCTCAAAATTTACAATTTTTACTAGGTTAAAATGGAAAATGACATTTTTAACCTATTTAATGGCAAAATTGGGGCATTTTAGCACATTTTATCATAGCAGGGGTAATTTTGATCATCAAATTTTCATTTCACATCTCTCCGGGTCAATTTCTTCACATCATTATTTTTGAACGATGAATCGACATCTTCAAAAATCATAAAAATTGAAAAACATTTAAAAAAAATCTAAAAATTCACAAAAATAAAAATTTTATCGATTCATCGTCTGAGGGGGCATATACCTATCAACATTCGACAGTCAGCATCTGGGGCAAATTTCAAAATTCTTTGAAGCAATGCATAAAACACATCACTTCAAAGAGGGGCAAAATGTATACACTTGAAAATGGTCACATCACAATAGTCTGGTAATTAAATATTTTTAATATTTAATTAAATCTCTAAATTTGATCTACATTATTCATTCTTTCATCTCGATTAAATAAATAAGTTTATTTAATCACTTTTCTTATCTATTTCTTAGTTAATTAAATAAACATTACGATTTATTTATATTAATTATCATATAATCTTGACTTGAATATTTTATTCAAATCTAGATCATATATTCTTTTCTTCTAAAAATCCTCAACATTCATTCAAAATACCATTCACAATTAAATATTTCAAATATTTAATTAATTCCTCTAATTTGATTCTAAATATTCCATATTTCTTCTAAAGTCTATTCACAATTAAATATTCCAAAATATTTAATTAAATCTTCTATAGTCCTAAAATTAAAAATTAAGCTCACATGAAATTAAATAAAATTATTTATTTAATTTGCATTATCTTCAACAACTGTGAAACAAACTACCAAAACAAAAAAATTAATTTCTCTGTTCCTGTGCAAGCTTGTTCCCATGGGTTGAAGACAAGGCTCCATTCTTCTCTCCAACCTCCCAACATTCTCCATCTTCTTCTCAACCTCTCCATCTCTCACCATTCAAACTTACCAGACAATCTCACAGCCATTGATCTTTGCCAGCCAGGATTTTGCCTTCAAAAATTTATAAAAAGGACTGCTGGGTCTTTGAAATTACAGAGAAGCTTTCAATAGGAAAACTATACCAAATTTGCAATAGCATAGCTTTTATCATTCATAAGAATTCTAGCATCATAACATAGCATAGTAGTATTTCATATCATGGCCTATTCATCTCATTTCATAGCATCCACAAATCACAGCCCCTGTGCATAATCCACAACCCCTGTGTATATCCGTATCAGCATTTTCACTCCACCAGCATATAGGATAGAGAAGCTCCTTCCTTTGCATACTCATTCTACAGGTTTCCATTCGAAGAAGCTTTGCTTACACAATCTGAGAGCAGCAGCTTCAAACAAATCCCTGGAGATAGAGGAAGATGGAACAGCTCTGAAGAAGCTTCGTTTGTTTCTTTGAATTCAAATTATTTGCTTTTCTTCAGTTTAAAGTTTCATTTTGTGTGTTTTATTATTTTCATTTTGATACTAGCATATTTAACAACACAGCTGACATTACCGCTGAGGTCTTGATGGTACTCTCCTTTGGTGTCTAGAACGTATTGAATCTTAGATGGCCTTATGTGAGGTTATGATGATTGCTATATGATATGGTGATGCTACTGTAGATGAAAATGACATGATAATTATTGATATGGATATGATATGAAAATAATGCTATGATAAACTAATTAAGATACAACGAATATTAAAGCCATGATGCTAAATGGTTAAATAATTCTATTTTCTAAATGCTCAATTCTCAAATGTTTAATTGCTCTAATGTTATTTCTATAGAGTAAGATTGCACAACGTTGGGATCCATTTCCTGTAGAAAGAAGCTGTATTTATAGATTTTCTGTAGCATATTGTGATGTGGCAGCAAAGCAAGGGTCTGGATTTGATTTGAAGGAATCAGTGGTGAAAGATGAAGAAGTTGGAGAAGATCATGGAGAGTGTTCCTCCCTATAAAAACATTCTGCCAAATGATAAGAAAAAATCAATGGAAGAAGACAACCAATTTGTCTCCAATTTGTCTTTTGAAGGTGAAGTTGAATTTATTCTACTAAAGCATTCAACTTTGTTTGGAAATGCATGAAGAGGGAAAAAGCTGTAGAAATGTGGGTCTACGTGCATAATGAGCAACACCTTGGGGCATACCCTGTACTTTGCCATACTGTCAGAGTACTCTCCTTAGAAGAAATCTCTCAATAATAAAATGAGCCTGCCCAAGCAAGTACATAGATTGACACAAAAATGGCATCTCAGTACTATCCTCCAACCACTACTCACAATCAAGGTAGGGCCACCATGTCATTGTCTCTAGATCATCAAGTACTCTCCTCTAGTACTCCAATTTTTCCAGCCTAGGCTGAGCAACTGGACTTGCATAAACATGTACATATGGTCTCATCGCGGGTCATTGTCTATCTCCAACTAGACGGGTGACCACTATATGCGCCTGGGCCCAGTCCTGAAGTAATGTGACTCCAATTGATAAAATAGCCCCTCAGAGGTAAACCACCTAGTGTAAATCATGGTACAAATGAGCAAGCATGCAACATCCCTAGGCATATAAGGTACCCTAACTGATCGTGCTCTCAAGAATCTTGCCCCATCCAATTGAAAGTCCCTTTGACTTGTGATTAGGACAAAGGAACCCTCTAATGAATCTGACAAGTACAGATGACAATGTGGCATATGCATCGACCATCTCTCCCCAAGGAATCTTGTAGCCGCATATCTGATCATCCTTGAATACTCTCCTTAGTGCATTGGTCCCGTCCTGCTATGAGAATCATATAAGACCATCTCTCCAACAACAAGTATTTGTAAAATTCGATAGACATCCTCTAGAGTCATTGTGATCTCGCTAGTGGGCAAATGAAAGGTGTTATGCTTGTTATGCCACCTCTTTGCTAAAGCTATCAACAAACCCCTGTTGATCCTAATTTGAGGCATATCTATAAGAGAGGACAATTTGCATTGTGCAATGACAACTACTTCAGGTGGCGTCAGGTGTAGATCAACTCCCATGTCTTAGGGAAATGCTTTCGAATCTATAAACTCGTCAAAGGCTCCTATAATAAAAAATATCGCAAATTAGTAATCTTGTCAATCAATCAAAATTAATCAGCCTATCAATCTAATAAACTCTGGTGAAACTTTGATCAAATCTCGTGACCAACTATCATTGAACCTCACATATCATGAGTTCAATCAATTAATCAATCTATCATTGATCCTTTCCTATCATGAGTCCACAATCATCAATCTATTATTGAACCTCGCTTATTATGAAGTCAATCAATTAATCAATCTATCATTGATCTTCACCTATCATGAGGTCAAATATCATCAATCAATCATTGAATCTCACCTATCATGAGATCAATAATCATCTAATCTATTAGGATTATCAATCAAAATCAAATCAAAGACTGACATGATCAAAAATCATTAAAATTAGGGATTTTACTAAAAATTATATCATTCTGACTTGGATGCACCAAAACAGTATTTCTATGTGCTAAAAAGTTAAATGTGCTGAAAAAATTCACAAATGCGCCAAAAGAATCTATAAATGCACCAAATCAGTGAATGCACCATTTAAATTCATCAATGTGTTAATCTAGGGCATCAATGCGCCAAATCAATGAATGCACCATTTAAATTCATCAATGTGCTAATCTAGGGCATCAATGTGCCAAAGCTTCATATGCGCTGAATTTTTGCTTCAATGCGCTAAATCAGGCCCTAAATGCGCTAAATCTTTCTATGTGCTAGAAAATTTGACCTGTGTGCTAAAAATCTATTCCTATGCGCTACAACAGTCATCACATGTGATACATCAGAGGGTGTATGCGCTAAAACTCTAAAAACTGATTCAAAACATGAAAAAAGAGGGAAAATCAAAATGCATAATTTACGAGGAAGTTTTTCGAGGTACGTACCAAAGGTCCATACATTGCCAGGCGGTTGTGACATCGAATACGCTCAAATTGGTGTGTGTGGTAGGGGATCACCTTCTTGCCAAAATTGTTCTAAATCACTCACTCCAAATTTTCAAAATCACAATTGCACAAATGAAGCTTTAAATCACTTTTTTAACCTTTTAAAAGGTTAATTAAGTGGGATTTTTGTGGGGTTTATTTATTTTATTTTTCAATAGACTTAATTCATCAATTTCACATTAGGCAGATTAAACATCATTTTTCAGGAAATAAATCATTTCTAAATCGTAAAATTTTAAAATCATCATCAAATCATTGAAAAATCATCAAAAATTCAAAAATTTAAAAAAATTTCAAAAAATAAAAAAAATCATCGATTTATCTCTCGAGGGGGCATATATCCATCATCACCTGAAAATCAATGTCTAGGGCATATCAATTTTTTTTGCCAGTACTAGCAGTAGCATCAAAATTTTCTTTGAAGCAATGTGTAAACACATCACTTCAAAGAGGGGTAAAATGTATACACCCAAAAATGGTCTAAATAATCTAATTAATTAAATACAATTTATTTAATTAATTGATCTTCTAATTCATCTACTTATAAATAAATAGAAATATTTATTTATATAGTTCACTTCTTAATTTTTCTATCTTTATCATACTAATTCATCTTAATTAAATAAACAAATTCAATACTTAATTTAATAAACAGATTTTAATAGTTTGTTTTATTAAATTAAATATCTTTTACTAATTTGAAATAAATCCAATTTTCAAATTGGTCACATTTCTACAACTTTTTCCCTCTTCATGCATTTCCAAACAAAGTTGAATGCTTTAGTATAATACATTCAACTTCATCTTCAATAGACAAATTGGAGACAAATTGACTGTCTTCTTCCATTGATTTCTTCCTATCATTTGGCAAAATGTTTTTATGGGGAGGAACACTCTCCATGATCTTCTCCAACGTTTTCATCTTTCCCATTGATTCCTTCAAATCAAATCCAAACCCTTGCTTTGCTGCCACATCACAATATGCTGCAGAAAATTTATAAATACAAATGGATCCCAACTTTTTGCAATTTTACTCTGCAGAAATAGCATTAGAGCAATTAAACATTTGAAAATTGAGCATTTAACAAATATAACTATTTAAGCATTTAGCATCATGACTTTAATATTAGCTGTATCTTAATTAGTTTATCATAGCATTATTTTCATATCATATCCATATCAATCATTATCGTGTCATTTTCATCTATAGTAGCATCATCATATTATATAGTAATCATCATATAGGATTAGATTCCTACATTTTACAATATCTTGTTCTCTAGGTTGTCATTTTAACAATCATAGTGGTTACACTATCTAAGAGCCACTATGATTTAATAAATTCTTGGAGATAAAGAACAATGAAATGGTTTTGAAAGATTTCTTATATTTCAATTAGATTAATTGTTTGCTTAAGTCTCTTAATATAATGTGTATTATTTACTTATTCATATATTTTACTCACATAGCATATATTGACATAAATGTATTCTATTATAAAATGACATTGAAATTTTTTATAGTTCTAATCTTTTAATTTTGTGAAAAAAATAATACCAAAAAAAAGATTGACATTCCCTAATTTTCCGTCGGCACACCTCCTAAAATTGTAAGTGCTATTTTGTATGCGTTTACGTGATTAGCCAGGAGTTATGGAGGGCAATTTTACATATTTATTATTTGATATTTCTCTGTAACGGTTAAAATTTTGGCAGTATATGTATCACATGTACTTAAAACTGGCATCAAACGCAAGGTATTTTCCGAAACACAGAGAGATCTTTTTCCTTAGTCTGGAGTTTGAGACTAACAATCTTCGGACACTAACAATCTTCGGACAGGGTAACGTTATTTCACTTTGAGGAGTACTAAAATAATGGGGGATGATAACACGAGCGATTTACAGTTAGCTCTCGCAGAGAAAGGATTGACAATTTCCATCACACAAGAGAAGGGCCGCTGTCTCGTTGCTACGCGATCTTTTGCTCCAGGTATTGTCTTCACTCTCGAACCCACCAGATATATGATAAAGTTTTTTTTCCAGTTTAGAATCCTTGATTTCTCAAGCATATTATTGTTGCAAGTATGGTTTATTTTTGCTCTTGACAGCAGATAGAAAAGAAAACGAAAGGGAAATAGAAAATTCCGTTTTATATACAACTCAATTTATAATACAGACATACGTAATCCTGATCAGCAGCTCAATTATTACAGTCACTGATTAAGATACCGCGGTCTTTTTTTAACATTAATATAATTTGCTGGGTATTGAGTTCTCGTTTATTGAACTCGTAGAAAATTAAACTGATTTTTTCACAGCAAAAATGTATTTGTTTTAGGGTTTTACTCTGGGTTCTTTTGATATAACCGGAACATGTTTGCATTGAAAAGACACGGTAATTGGAATCTTTTTCAGCCCAAACTGCTTTGGGCTGAAAATTTCAGCGGGTGAGATTGGGGTGGGGCTAGAAATTGCCTCACCTATTTAAGAGTACTTTCCTGCCACTTGTAACAAATCTAAAAATTTAGATTCCCACCACGAAAAAATTGGAGGGAAATGATGTTTATTTAATTTTTTTTTTATTCACAGCATTCCATTCCACCACCAGCCTAGGGGTTAAATTTTTAAGCTAAACTGCACAACTAAATTCATGGGACCACCAGCATCAAAATATTCTGCTAAAAATTTGAGCAGATTCTGCTCTGGATTTTTAGGAAGCCCCCCTCCATGGGACTGTGCCCTAAAGGCGTTCTAGAGATGTTAAACAAGGTAATGCAGGACATATTGCAGTTTAACTACCTCGGACAGAGGGTTTTATTTTTTCTTCTTTCTGGCGTATTAAGTGTTGGACGAGGTAACAGGTTGTCTTAGTGGGGTTTGGGTTAAACTTGGGCCACATTCATAGGCTTTTTAAACATGGGTTCTTTTTCCATTGTATCCTACAACCATCACACCAATGTATTGCCACATGCTCTCTAGAGTTATGTGTCGCCTTAGTATGATGATAGGGATTTCAACCTCGATCATGCCTTACGAGTACCCTATATTTCCATTACTCCACGACTCCATGAATGGACAGAAAAAATCTAAGTTGCCGGTTTTGGTACAGGTATGGCGGTATGACAATTTAATTATAAGAACAATGATATTCATTAGACATAAATGTTAAACTATTAAACATAATTGCCAATAAATAGAATATTGAAATACCTCGTATAATCATATTCATAATTTGCAAAACTGTAAATATTCAAGTCTTAAAATGTCATTACACATTGAAAATTCAAATTACAATCAATATTTAATTTAGTAGTTTCAAATTCGTCTTCATCAAAAGCATCAAGGTCGCGGTCCACAATTGTTTCAATTTCATTGGAACCACTATCCATTGGATTGCCACTCCCACTAGGTGTGTCAAATGCAGCAGTTGCCTCATTGTCATCTATAGAAGCTAAGGCAAGTTGTGCAACTATAGCATCTAAATCAGCACACTCAGGGGCTAGACCCCAATTCTTTGTCACACCCTCATTGTATTCAAGTTTCTTATGTGACAAGAGACGAAGGTTGGAGTGTATATAGACCAAATCCTCAGCTTTTTTTTGCACCCAAACAATTGTGCTTGACTGAGTGGATGAAGGAGTATGTACTCCAATTCTGCTCAGCTGAAGAAGAACTTGCAACCTGTTGAGTATGCATACCACATTTAGTATTTAATTTTACTTGCCGATAATATATAGCATAATAGCATGGAATGAAAAATGAAAAAAAATAAAATAAAAAGATACACACTTGGGAGAGTATTTTAATTGCAAGATGTTGCAAGTAATTGGAGCCTTGACCATGTAGATACCACCACTCATCAACATTTTTCCTATATTTGTCTAGAAGAGCAAAAACATCATGATGTTTTGAAGATATGAATTGGCTAAACTCGCTCATGACAATACTTTGGATATCTTCATCTAAAAATATCTTTCTAAATGCAGCCTTATAGCCAACATCAACCTCCACATCCCTATATGGTGCCACCCTCCTCGGCAATGAAAGTACCTCTGCTATATAATACTTAGGTGACAAAACAAATGCTAAGAAATATAAAGGGGTAATCATCTCGTTCCAACGGTCAACAATAATCTTTTGCACATTTTTGAAAAATGTTCTGTTGGGTCATGTTCCTTGGCATCTATTATTGTTCTTATTTTCTCTAGCATGGAATCCATGCCATCATAAATTTCATCCAAACTTGGGCGATCAGTATCAACATACCTAATCATGCTCATAATGGGCTCGGTGAAATTTATAACATATTCCACACGAGCCCATCACTCATCATCTAAGATCATTGCTTTTACTTTTTGGGCTCTATTTGTGCTTGATTGCCTCCATACACTCCACAAGCTGTTGATGACCATAGAACTCAAGGCCTCTCGCACCTTCACAAGTCGTCTTAAGACGATTGTGTGAGATGCAAATCGAGTTTCAACAACCTAACATGGTAAGAAAATACATGTCACAAATCAGCAATGAAAATTTAAAATTAAAAAATAAAAAGTTATATTGAAAAATCAAATTTAAGTTACCTTCAACAACTCCAACTTGGAGAAGGTCCTAAAGATGGCTTGTGACAAATGATGATTAGTCACAAACATTTGGATCTCCTCGCCCTCCGTGTAGATTTGTTTGACCCACTTAGTTTGTGTGTCAATCATTTGCATTATCAAATTAAGTGAGTGGACTGCACATGGTGTCCAAAATATGTGACCATATCTAGCCTCCACTATAGCCCCAACTGCCCTACAATTTTTAGCTTTATCCGTTATGACTTGGACGACACTTTCAGACCCCACCATTTCAATGGATTCTATGAGGATATTGACAATAAAACTTGCATCTTTAATTTGCCCTTCACAATCAATTGCCTTCAAAAACATCACCCCTTTAGGGGACACTGCTATAGCATTGATCAATGGTCTAGTTTTTGCAATCTTTCCATCCATCATAAATGATGGACACACCTGTTTCAACCCATGTATCCTTGATTACTCTCAATGCTGCCTCTATTGAACATTTCTCGTTTACCAATAAGGTGGTTCGTACCTTTTCATACCCAAGACTAACATAATCAAAAGTTGTATTAGAAATGGCTTTCACTGTTTCCCACCAATAAGGTGAGCTAACAATGTTGAAAGGAAGCCCATTGCCATAAATGCAACGTGCAATGTTGTCATCTGCCTTCTCCTTTGCTTCATTTTTGAAGGCTTTCTCCAATGGGCCTCTTTTTTGTGTAACCAAAGTATTTTCTCCTTCAGAAGATTGTGCCATTTCCATGAAAGGATGTTGGCCAGCCTGTTGTGATAAGCCACTAGGAGGTCTTTGCAAACTTTTCTTGGCAAGAGGATGTGCCATAGACTTTGATTTTTTGAATGACATGTCAGCCTCCTCTTGTTCTTTAATATAAGCCAATATTTGCCCCTTTGGCAACCGATTTCTATTTGGCCCAGGGCAAACTTTAATTCCTTGTAAAGGAATAGTGCATAAATGGGCTTTCACTTGAAAGTATGAGCTCTTATATGTAGTTCCACATTGGCTACAATGCCAAACAAAACCACCATCACCAGGAATTTGTTGAATCATTGTCGTATGTCACCAAAGAGGTGAGGAAGGATTATAGTTGAATTGACTCTTTGCATCTATGCCAATTGAAGCAGAACTATCGACCATTCTGTATGAATTATGAAGTTATGAATTTAAAATAAATAAAAACATTACAAATTAACAACACAACAACTAATTTTTTTTAGAAAAAATGAGCATTATAACCCCTTATTTTGCATAAAAAGTTTAAATTTTTTTTCTAAACATACTAAAAACAAAAAAAACTTGAAAATCTTCAAAAAAATTATTGAAAACTTGAAGAAAAATGATAGATTCACTCACCTTCGATGGTTTGATCTTCTTAGCGCACCTATTCCTCCCTTGTTTCTATAGGTTGAACTCCTTTGTAGCTCTCACCTTCGACAAAAAAGAAAAAACCTGCAAAAATCAACTATTTCAGCTTGGAGGCAAAAAATGGTGGTTTTTGCTCTTTTGAGTTTGCAAAATGAGCTTCATTTGGTCAGCCAAGGCAATATAAGCCACTAAATGCACATTTTAGGGTTTCATTTTGTGTTTTTTAATTGTTTTTGCTTTTTTTCTACGTCAATAACTGCGTGTTCTGTGTTTGCAGGGTACGGGGGGGTAATCAGCAGTACTTGGTAACTTATAAAAATATCCTAATAGGCTTATAATCTTTTATCATTCACACAATTATTTGCTTATGTATTTTGTAGTTGATTGAATTTGTTGCAGTTGATAAGTTTATTTCTTTTCAGAATTAAAGTGGAAAATCCATCATCTTGGATTCTTGAGAATTGAAGAAGATAATTGTTACAGCCCAGAGCATTTATTGAGAGAAAGCCTAGCATAGATGGCATAGTAAGTTCTTTGGGGTTTAATTGCCTTGATTGTGGCTTAGAATCTTAGATGATGAAAAAGGAAATTATTTTGGACCATTTGACCAAAGTGACAGCCATGTTCAATCAAATTGGACTAAGAAAGATCTGGCAAGTTGAAACATAATAATTTATTTGTTACTCAGCAAAATTCTGCTAAAAAGCTCAGCAATGGGTGATGGCTAAATGCTTCCTCAAACAATTAAACTTAGACTAATAACGAAATCCTGTTATTGACATTTATGCCAATTTTGTAATATATCAAAGAGTCAACAAAATCACAAGTTTTGAGCCATTTTTAGCCACTTGGAAAGATTATTGTAATTATGACAAAAGCAGTCATGTTAGATTTAATCTCAGTAAACTCCTATTAACAAAGGGTTATTCAACTAGATGTTAGATTCAAGAGAGCACTCTAGTTGCATGCTCTTCCATGATGCTTTGTCCCACATCGGATCCATATCTACTCCCACAACCCTATATCTCGTGTCACTCGTGCAAAAATATTGTTTGCACCAGTAACACTCTGCTACCTCCCAAATTTCTGCAACACGCTGAGGAAGGTACTCCTCAATAATATGCATTGTTCGTCCAACTAGGAAACGTGGGCTCTGAGCATATGGTGAGTGTGCATCATCATCCTCCCATGCCTCACATAAACGCCAAGGCCTTCATATTACTACCTCTCTCTCGTCTATCACTCAACGCTAATGCACTAAATCCCCTAGCTTAGTGTGACACACTCCAACGTACAAATACACATACGGTTGTCCTGCCACCCACTGTCTTGGTTCTCTAGGTCTCAATATTGCTATATGCTCCTAGGCTCAAATATGCAATAGAGTAACTCCACATCCTAGACTCCAACCATCATGATATGCCACCATATGCATATCTCTACATAGATGTGCCAACACGCAGTGGCCCCATCCAAAGACCTGTCCATTCGTCAGTAGTCGGTAGAGTACCTTGGACCATCCAATGGGAAACCCTCGTGATTGTCAATCAAGAATCAATATCTTGCTAATCAACCCTACTATATATACTGGTAGTGTCGATAATCTCTCCATTGCCCATCCTAGGTCCATCTTGGTCCCCATCCTTTGTTGCAAGTATTGCTGCCTAGGCCCTAGGTCATATTGTACCAATAAACCTTGGATCAGAATCTGGAGGATCCTCTAGATGACCTCTAGCATGATGGTCATCTCCCCTGTTGAGAGATGAAAGTTGCTGGGCTCACTATGCCATTGCTCCACCAATGCCGTCATCATTACTCGGGTCTTAGGCCATCATCCTACCCATCCAACATGACCGTTGCTAGAAACTCCTCCACATCCGTCAACTGCATCCTAAGTCTTATCATCATCGGCCATCTCTCTCGAGATTGCAACCATGGTAGGGCCTTTTGCAAGCAAGTCACGTGTGTTAAAAATCAATTTTAGGGTCATTTCATGCATCAAAGAATTGTCAACAGCCTTTCAGCTCAGGCACTATTTCATCCTTTCAGCGCTTGCATGGGCACCATTTCATCCTTTCATTGCCTTCACAGCTGCCATTTCAACATTTTAGCACCTACATGGGCGCCATTCTAAGCCTTTCAGCGCTTACATAGGTGCTGAAACAACTATTAGAGGCACCAATATAGGATTAAGTGCTATTTTAGGCTTTTCAACGTCAAAATAGTTGGAAGAGCTGCCAATCTAGGCTTAGGTGCCATCCAAGCAACAAAAGTGCCATTCCTAGTAGCAAAAGTGCCTTTTCAGCTAATAGAGGTGCCACTTCAGCCCTAAACCTACCCAACATCCCTAGTTCGATTCTTGAAAATTCAAGCAATTATAACATTAAAAATCATGCATTAATGACAAAGCATTAGTTACTTACCATTGGTCTTGCATCTTCTGGTAAGTCGTACTCCCAAACCTGTGTCGTGTGATGTGTATGGTAAGGAATATTCACCATCTTGCCTCTTTGTCCTTCCGCTCCAGAGCTCAAAGTCACTAAATAAAAGAGTGAAAATGACCCCTCTTTCACCCTTTGGACCTATTTATAGGGCCTTTTCAACTCATCCCTCTTACCCTTCTATGTTGGAGGTCCCACTTCTCACCTTTCTTCCACTATTTTTTTGTTTCTTCGCATTTTTCCTCCGTTTCTTTGCTGATCATTTTCATTTCTCCTCTTTCTCCACTAATTTGATTCTAATTTTTTGAGAGTTTATACCAAAACCCCTTTTTTGGGGCAATCTCTCAAGGGGGCATAGTTACACCCTGCTCCTCTTACATGTTCTTCTCATCACCTAGAAATTCTTGCATGTTTAGGTGAGTTGAGATCACCAAACATAATAGCTTTTCTTCTAAGTCAATTGGGACATATTTTACTTTCTTTGATATGATGTCACTCCATTCATGACACCACATCAAAGAGGGGCAAAATGTCACTCCGTAAAATTAAAATTTAATTAATTATAGTTTAGTTTGTAATTAATAAAATTAAATATTTAATTAATTATTATCCTCATTCTTTGTAATTAATCAAATTATTTATTCCCCTCCACATTTAATTAATGCTCCATTCCTCAAAGGTTAATTAATTAATTTATTTTAATTCAACCTTAGTCTTTATTTCCCTAAGTCTTCTAAACCCAATTTAATTTAATCTGCCTCCTAATCCTCATTAACATTTCTTCTAATTTATAATTCCTCCCAGTCATCCTTTGACCTTCCTTTCTATTGGATGCTCACACGTGTGAGATCATCTTCCCTATGGAGCCACCCTACACTTTCCTTTTCTTCCCATTTGTCACACCTCCAAGCCTACACCTCTTACACTTTGCCACTTTTGTTTCCACTTGTCACCTCTTGGTTCTTCCCAATGTGTGCTCATAGATGTGTGAGCACACCTTGCTTTCTTCTCCATGCCACATGTCACATTCACATGTCTCCACCTTGTGATGCTAAGCTTCCATTATCTCCTTCAATCCCAACTTTCCATCTCACAAGAGAATCTTGGCTCTCCATTCATCTTTCTAAAATTTTATAATTTGGATCATCTCATGTTTGCTAAGGTTATGCTGTTGAATTCATCATCCAAATCTTTTCCATACCAAGGTTATGCTGCATTGGAAAGCAAACACATAGCTGCACTATCAAGAGCAAATCAAGTGAAATGGGTGATTCACTTCAGCTCTATCAATGAGGTGAGGAGGATAAGAGATTGAGTTAATTGTTGGTTATTGTTAGGTTATGCTGATATGTGGAGAGAAACCTGATTTGTGATATAGCAAAGGAAATTATGCATCGAGGTTTGATTTGTGAAGAAGGGAAGTGTGAGACATAAAGATATACCATTCAAGAACAAGAAGATTTAAGAAGAAGAATATATGCAAATTTGTGTATGAAGATTTAAGAAAGAGAATATATACAAATTTGTGTATGAATATTTAAGAAAGAGAATATATGCAGATTTGTGTGAAGATTTTGAGGAGGGGAATATAAAATGAGATTGTTAAAGGCAATTTGTAAAGAAGATTTATTCTCAAGAAGACAACATTCTATTGAAGAGGTTGGTGCCTCATATTGGAGAGGTTGGTGCCCCATATTAATAAGGTTGGTCCCTCATATCAAAGAAATTGGCGTCTCTTGCTAAGTTGGTGCTTAGTTGTCGGGGTTGGTGTCTCTAGTGGGTTGGTGCCTACAAATTATACAAATGGGGATTGGTGTCTCTAGTGGATTGGTGCTCACAAATTGTATAAGAGGGGATTGGCGTCTCTTGTAGGTTGGTCCCTCATATCAAAGAGATTGGTGTCTTTTGCTGAGTTGGTGCTTAGTTGTGGGGATTGGTGTCTTTAGTGGGTTGGTACTTGTTGATTGTGTAATATCTTGCATGCTAAGATTGCGAAAGATCATGCATTCAACTCCAAGGTTCCTTTATGTAGTGGATGTAGACTCAGTTGGCTTGATGTGATTTGCTGGTATTTCAAGGGGACTTACACAATTGTTTACTTCGAGAGAAAGGGGTTTTCAAGATTCAAAAGATTTGTCAATGAAGCTCGGGTTTCCTAAACTAACCAGAAAGTATTGAATTTGAATGGCTGCAAGGATTAAAAATGCTATGATCTACTCTAGGCACGGGACGTGGAGATCAAATTTCACAAGCCTCAACCAAGCTTTGCTTTGCCTCACCGCGGACAACTTCCACAAAACTGGTGCAATCTTCAAAGGAGTAACTAGAAATATTCAGATCACAATTCAACATGAAGATACCATCACAACGATGCATACCAACATGTAAATCATAATCGAAGTTAGGTCCAAACTATTCCAGATGACCACACAAGGTGAAACCACCATCAATGAGCCCACTAGTGGTATGGATTAGCGAAGCTTGCTCAATTCAACCACCACATTCCACAACTATCTACGTACATGAAATGAAATCTATTCTATTCTAAATTCTACTTTAAGATTCTATGCGAATTGGAAGGACGAAGAAATCTTGCTAGCTACCCACAATAAAAGATGAAACCACAAACAATGATAACTCTTTTATTATAGGAGTGTTCACAATAATCTCTTACAAAGCATTCAATTTGAAAACTTTCCTTCCTCTTCTTATCAATCTATCTATCAATCTATCAATCTATGCTATGCTATCAATCTCTCTCTATTCTTTCTCTGCTATTCTATATCTATGATACAAATGAGGGGGGATTCCCCTTTTATAGTTGGCCAATTCCAATGGACGGCTCAGATTCAGTTACAATGAAGGGCTCAAATTGAGCCACATAAGCCCTAGTCAAGATTTTGCCCTAAAAACTGCCAGAAAGTGGAGTGGGGTAATAAATGAGCACATAATGCCCACTCTCTCCCTTTGACCACTATGAGCATTTAATGCCCACTATCATCAAGAAGATTCTCATCCAGAAACGTGTTCCCATTGTTCTTCTCCTTGACTGCAAACTCTATGAATTTGGTCAACACTGCTTCAACCTCCTGCACTGAAATGGGTGGGACGTGGTTGAGCTGGAATTCAAGCATTGTGACTGCCTGTCCCTGCCGAATGCAAGATTTTCTCCAAGCTTCTAAAGCATCCTGAGTACTCTGAATAATGTTGGAGAAGGTTGAAATGTTCTCAAAGTCCACCTGGGCAAATGATCTCATGTCTGAGAAGAAGGGCTCCAATCTGCTCCTTAGGCCATTTGCAGTCACCTCCTCTGGAGTTAGCCTTTTAGCAAATAAGGCTTCGAGTGTGTTTGAGACTCCTTCTTGTATGTTTCCCATAGCCTTTCTAACTCTAACTGACTCCGCCTGTGCTATATCAAAGAAGCCTTAGCCAGTGAATGCTGAAGAATACTAGTTGGGGAAATCATACCTATCACCCTCCTGAATTACACCTCCCTTGACCAGAGTTTGCATGGGCATATGCATCAAGGCTACCAAGCGAGGAACAGTTTTATCTTGATAAATATGGGTTTCGTTCCAAGCTTGATCAACATTTTCCATGCGCATAAGAATGCTGGAGGCTTGCTGAAAAGAATAGGCAAGATCATCCATGAATTTTTTTGCCTCTACGCGAACATTACCAACCCACTTGTCTGCTTCTTGAGCCATCCTTTTCAAATCTTCCAAGCTGTTGACTGATTCTCTCGAAAGCTCAGCTGGGAGATCACCTGTTGGATTCTCCTGTCCACACGGTCATGCTAGGTGCTGCACATATCCGATCAACGTCGGATGCTCCTTCTTCAACCTTTTGTATTTTCCTTCTGTTCGGAGCAAGCTATCCTTCAGAGCCTGATAGGAGTTATCATATTCCTCAAGTAGGGTGGTCCAACTCCATAGTAGTGACGACATAATTTTCAGGTACAACCTCATCTCGATCACACTCTACTCTCGGAACAGCTACATGAAGTGTGCGAGAACCAGTCTCATTTGTAGATATCTTCAAGTATTTCCTGGCTCTCTTCTTCTTTGGTGGCCCATTGATTCTACTTAGGAATTCATCCATCTCGATCGTTGGGTCAGTATCCTCCTCAGGATTCTTTCTCATTCTCTCCTTTAGCCAATCCGACATCGCCTGTTTTGGATTACAAATAATGAGGGGCTGCTCCTTTGTTGCTTCCTCTTCGCGTACTTCTTCTCTAACAACATTTTGTTGAGGCTCATCAGTCTCCATCTGTTGAACATCCTCTCCTGGGTCTCGAGCCTCTCGCCCTGTAGTATTCTCATCTTCTAATGCCGTTTCAATCATTTGTTGGAAGCGAGTGTATATTGCCGTCTCCTCTTCCTCCTCTTGCTGACTTTCTCTTCTAGGAGCGTTGACACTTAGGCTATTTGTCTCCCTGAGTGGTGGCTGGTTTACCTCCTGAAATTCTTGCTCCTCGTTCGATTTATTTCTTTGATTTTCAAATAGTGAAAGCTCTCGCACACTCAAAGATCGAGTCTGTGATCGTATGGGCGATGCTTCTTCTACCCTCTGAGGCATTGGCTGAACTTGTACTTCTCTCAATGGCTCAGAAGCTGGGCAACCTGTTTTCTTTTCCTTGTTGATGGTGGCCTCTGGTCACCCATGAGATTGTAAGTGAGAGCAACTGATCTACTTTTGAGCCTATTCACATGCCTCTCCACCTAGCTCCTTGTGAATGTCAAAACCGGTATGCATAATGTGTCCAAGTTTGTGATCTCTAGTTCTGACCAATCAGGTAGTGAGACCGGTGTATTTCTCACTGACTCATAGTCTGGTTGAACTACATTCACGTCCTCATCTACTTGGTCTAAAACTGGAACAATCTCGCACTCTCTGATCATCTTCAGAAGTAGCCTAGTAAACATTCTTCTCCTAACTTCAGCATCATCTATCGCATTAGCCCAAAAGTCCTCAATATGAGCCTTGTGCCTGTATTCCACACTTTGCACCATTCTGATGTTATTGTAAGGATCAAAATATTGCCTGCTGGTGTGGTATGTAAGGTGGAAGAACTGCAACTCATCCTCAACTTCTTTGGCTGCCTGTAATGAAGGACAAATTTCATTTGAATTTCCCATAATGATCAGGAAGTCTAATCCTCCTTTCTTCTTTTTCTTCTAGATTTTATCATAGGCAATGAGGTTCCTAGATATTTCTAACATAACCATTCTGTCAGTGGGGTACCTTGGTAATCTGTATGGATAAGACGTGAACCCCTGCAGCCTAATATAGGTGAACTTTAGAAATTGGATAAACCAATATCCGTATTCTTCGATCAGCTCTTGAGCCTCTTTTGATATTCTTTGCTGAGTTCTTCGTTGAAGAGTCCTTGTTATGTGCATGTAGAAAGCATCGTTCACCCTTTTGTAGTTGGTGGTGCTGCTCAAGTGCAATTGTGGGCAAGCCTCATGGATTTTAAATTGTTTAGGACCACACCCAATTGGCTCTTTGTAAGTTATCCCTCTAAACTTAGTCATCCGAGCCAGCATATATGTAACATATGAGCTCATGTAGAACGTTTTTGTTCTTCTCAGGTTCCTAAACTGCTCATCTAGATTGTTGCTTATCATCCTTGCCAAGTCAACACATTCTTTCCTCTCCATTACAATCCCGATGTAATAAAACATCTATGGCTCGAAGATGAATGATTGAGCGCTTCCGTTCACTCGGTTGAGCATCATTATCAAATCACAGTACTCTTGCTTCACATCAGCTGAGATAATCTGCTTGGGAAGCTTAGTGTGAGGAGGTCTGGATTTCTGCAGCCAAACTGAATTTATCATCCCAACACATCTTTCAAAAGAGGAGGCATACATCCTTTCAGCTCTTTCCTTTGTTTTATACACCATCCTATTAGAAGTGGGAATTCCAAACGCCTCTCCAATGGCATCAGGTGTGAGATTGGCAAACAATTTTCCATCAGGAGAAACAATCGTCCTTCGCTCCGGCCTATAACAGTTGGCGCACTCCATGATCAATTTTGGACACTAAATTGCTGGTGGAAAACTAGCAGTTGCATAAATTCCACTCTTCATAATCTGGTGCGCTGTGACTGATGGAGGATGGCCTCTTAGCCCATACATTCGTCCTCTGAGTGCTCCCAAGTTGAATGAACTGAGGTTGGTATCATTCAATTCTCCCAGCTTTGAAGTAAACTTTGACTCAAGAAGAAATGTCTTGCTCAGCTTCTTAATTACTACTTGCTTGGATATGCTAGCTTTGCTCGATTTAGCATTTGCAGCCTTGTTCGCCCTTGTAGCATCTCCTCTACCCGCTTCAACCATCCTGCAAAATAAAAGACAAGCATTAAAATTCAAACTTAGAAAATAAATCACCTCGGGATGGCGAAAATATGGAGCAAACTTTGAAAAAGAAGAGCCTTCAGCATTAAATTTTCTAACTCCAAACCTCAATACTTTCAGTAGTATAACTTTTGGCACTTAGAAAAATTTCACCCAAGCTTGCTGATTTGACCAACTCACTTCAACAACTTCACCTCAACACTTTTCTTCTCACCTTCAGAGTCACAATTTCGCACGTGCAAATGGTGAGAAGAAATGAAAACTTCGTTGCTTAAATAATCGTGTGTGGGAGTTTATTTTAGCAAGTTCATTCAATTTCCTCTCCCACTACTTAGCAATTTTCTAACTTTGGCGAAGTGATGGGTGAGTTGTCACCTAGACGGGACCCAGTCGTCATAGAATTTTCCATAGTTGAAGATTCTTGCCCCTGCAAAATTCGAATTTTTCCCTTTTAATTGCCTGTAAACATTTCGTTATTTTAAATGCTCATAGGGGAATCATTTGATTTATTTAAAATTTCCCTTTTAACTCCTCATGACACTTTGTTGCTTCCAATATTCATGGGGAAAATTATTTGTCTTATTTAAAGTTTCCAACATTTAAAATTTTACCCCCCTTGCCACCTTGGGCGCATTTCATCATGTTTGTACTTGACTTATCTCATTAAATGCATTTCACCTTCTCATACTCCTTGGACGCACCTGGAGGGGTTTACTCCCATCTTCATTGCCTTAGAAACTTTTCATGTTAACCTATCCCACCTTGGGCGCATATTCATGTTGAAGCTTAGTGCGCATTTTAGAGTTGAGCAACAAGCTTTCATGACTTAGCTTTTTCTCCACCTCTCCACTTTGTCTTGGGCACAAATAGGAGTTTATTCAATTTCCTCATAATTAGAACAATTTTCAATCATCAAACCTCCTTATGGGCTCATTTGAGATGTGTTTTCTTCCATTTCTAAGGAAATTTTTACTATCTCCTCTTGAGTTGGGTGCATCTAGACCCATGTTGTTGGGTATACATGTCATGTCCCCATCCTAGTCAGCACAGACTGGTGACGAGGTTAGCCTATCATTACGATCCTCGTAGGCTGACAGGAGTGTTCAGAGGATCATCTGGAGCTGTTGCTCAGTGTTTGGTAGCTCCAGTTTGCAGTTGTGTCAGATTGGGCCTTCGCAGAATCTTCCAGAGAGCTTTTTCAGGAACTTTCTATTTTTAGAAAGTTAGGTCAGGCGGAAGCTGCTATTTCGGGCAGGGCACCTGGTGCAATTATTCAGCTCAGATTCGACCCAGTTCAGCAGTTGGTTGATTTGACGGAGAAATAAGGAGTAATTAATGAGTTATTAAATATTTAATAATTTGACTTTATATTAAAGTCACTTTATTGAAATATTTAAATATTTAATTATTTGGCTCAATTATAAAGTATTTATTATACTTTATAATAAATTATTAAAAGGTGACTTAATGAGTATTTTATATTCATTAAAAAGATGGACGCCAATTATTAAATGAATCTCCTAAGTCAAAAGTGCGAAATTAAATCATTTATTTAAATGATCAATTAAAAGGAGATTGGGTCGAATTTCTTCAAGAGGTATATATTTCCTCTCAAGGCAAAATCGAACTATTCTGATTATTATTCAATTTTGTCTTCTTGCATCTGAGCATTGGAGTTTGCAAACCCTAGGGTTTCTGGCAGACGATCGTTTCTGGAGAACGAAAACTCTTCAGAGATCAGGCAGACTGAGGCTGTGAAATACCAGCTGAAGCTTGCACCTGGTGATTTCACACAGAGATCACAGATTGTGCTTATTCATCCATTTTGGCAGAGGTTTTCAGAGATAATCATCAGCAGACAGGGGCGACTTGAGCAGAGATTAGTTATCAGTGTTCTGGCACATATTACAAGACGCCGTACCTTTTTATTCATTGCTGTACCTGGCCGTACCAGCAAGGCCATACCTTTATTTCTCTGGAGCAACGCATTTATTCTTCAGATACTGGCGACTGGATCTTGAGCGCCTTGGTCTACAGGAGATTTTTGCATGGTTTTTCGAGCCTGAAGACTATTATTTCTGGCCGTACCATCTGCATTTATTACAGCCGCCATTAAGAGAAATCAGGTTTTTCTTCAATAAATTTATTGTATTTCATTTATAGCTCCATATTCATCATTGTACTTGCTCTGGAAGTTAAATACATTGAGGCGCCTATCATATTTGAGCAAGATCTGAGCATAAAATTGCATTATTGAATTTATTTAGATTTCTAGCAATTTTTCTTAGTAAATCGTACTTTTCAATTTTGCCTGTAAAACCTTCAAAAATACAAAAAAACCAAAAAATTGCAAAAACGACAAACAAATCAATTAGGGTTTGAAACAGAGAACCATCAGGGTTCTGACAGTGGTATCAGAGCACAGATCTCCTGCCATCCTGTGCTTTTTCAGTGCTTTTTCAGAATACAGTGCGCTTTTTAGCGCTTTTTCATGAACAGAGATACCATTCATTACATTAAAGGTGTAGGGACAGGCAAAGACGAGGATTGGACAGGCCCACCTATCCCTGAAGGTCAGACTATATCAGGAGTACTTGGTATTCACAGATCCAGTTCTGACGGCAGTGAAAACAGTGTTGCAACCCTAATGGCAGAACATGAGACTTCCTCAGAGACTCGCAGGGATCCAGGGAAGGCGCATGCAGAGGGTGATATCACCGATGAGGAGTTTAGACGGAGGCACGATAATATGATGGATATGATGTCTTAGCTGATGGGTACCATTAGACAGTGTACGCCCACACAGCCACACTACATTCAGATTGGACAGACGAGCGGGACTGCACTAGTGGATCAGCCATTGGCATCCGTACCTAGACAGCCGTCACCGATCTACCAGGAGCGTAGGCCAGGCCAACCTACTTTCTTACCTAGAGAGACTCCACCTCAGACTCCAGGGGCAGAGCATCAGGTACACATCAGGAGTTTCAGCCACAGAATGGCATGTCAGTGGCAGACTTGACGAGATTTCATGGTGAGTACATGTCACTAGCGCCTGAGATCCGGCAGGCACTTACATTTCATGAGTTTATAGATGTCTATAAACCCAGAGGAGGAGGTAGATTTGACCGCAGACCCCCACAGCATCAGCAGCCGCAGCCACAGGTGAATAGGGATTTGCAGTATGCGGTGAGCAAGATTACATTGCCATATTTTGATGGGTCTGAAAAGACATCAGCGAGGTCTTGGGTCCAGAAATTGGACAATTACTTGTCACTTAGGCCTATGCAGGAGGATGAGGCAATTAAATTTGCTACTTTACATCTTGACGGAGTAGCACATGATTGGTGGCACCATGGCATGTATACGCTAGGCCATCATGCGGTCAATACCTATCAGGAGTTCACCAGCAGACTGATAGAGAGGTTTGATAAGAAGGATCCAGAACTGTATTTCAGAGAGTTGGCTCAGCTCAGACAGACAGGCAGTTTGGATGCATACATTGGTGAGTTTCAGAGAGTGGCAGTCATGGTCACAGGGATTTCAGAGCGGAGACTTATCATACTTTTTGTTGAGGGTTTGACAGAACCCATGAGAGGTTGGGTTAAGGCTTTTGACCCAACTACACTTCAGGAGGCCATGCGGAAGGCGCGAAGCATGGAGCTTGCAGCACCTCGCAGCAAGTTCAATTCAGGGTCAACACCATACACGAGACCCAACAGGCCTTTTGATAGAAACAATGACAGGAATAGGCCTTTTGACAGAAGAAAGGATCAACCGGATCCTAAGAGACAGAATGCACCACCATTTGACAGGGAAACGTTGAATGAATTGCGTAAGAAAAAGTTATGTTTTTGGTGCAAGGCACCCTATGATGAAAAACATATATGCCCACTTCGTCCGAAGGTCAAAAATAATCAAATGGAGTGGTTTTATGAGGGCGAAGAGCAATCTGATCTGTCAGACCAGCAAGCTGATTCCGAGCCTTCAGATGATGAGAAGTCCGAAAATGAGGGTGAGCATGAAGGTGGAAGGAAGCTACAGGAAGCCCATCTGACTAGTCTTCAGAGAGATGGTTCATTTCGACTTCGTGGGCTCTTAGCAGGTCAGAAAGTGATTACATTGTTGGACACAGGTGCTACACACAATTTTATTGATGCACGTTTAGTTGAGAGGCGTGGCATCCAGACGGAGGCTTTCGAGGGTATTCGAGTCAAGGTGGATACGGGTCTCTCAGGTGCGACAGAAATTACTGATCTTCCGATTTGAAAACTAATTCAAGACTGAATTCTATGTTGTTAATATGGGGGATACAGATGTTGTATTAGGGATGGCATGGTTGCATGATTTGGGTGAGTTCACGCTCAACCTACGGGATATGGAAATGAAATTCAAGGTTGACGGGAGACCACATGTCATCAAGGCGATTCGGGACAGTAATCTGAGGATGGTTTCATTCAGACGGATGGAGAGGCTCATTCGTCATGATATGGTTGACTGGGCGGCTGAGTGCATGTTGATGCCAGCCCAGCAGGAGCCGCAGAAGGGTGAGTACCACCCTGACATACAGATTTTGAGGACTAAACACTCCAAAGTGTTTAGTGATATTCCACCTGGTAGACCTCCAGACAGGGGTACGGAGCACATTATTGAGTTGGAGGAGGGCGCAAAGCCCATTATGATCACTCCCTACCGACATCCGAAACGACTCAAAGATGAGATAGAGAAGACCATTAATGAGTTGTTAGCTATGGGCCATATCAGACCTAGCAAGTCTCCTTTTGCTTCATCGGTTGTATTGGTGAAGAAGGACGGATCACTTCGGATGTGTATCGATTACAGGCAGCTCAACAAAAGAACAATCAAAAACAGGTACCCTATTCCACGATTGATGAGCTGATAGATGAGTTGCACGGAGCTGTCTTCTTTACGAAGATTGATTTGAGATCAGGGTACCATCAGATTCAGATGAGGGAGCAGGATATTGAGAAAACCGCTTTCCGTGTCATTGCGGTCACTTTGAGTTCTGGTTATGCCCTTCTGGTTAACCAATGCACCTGCCACCTTTCAGGCAACTATGAACAGGGTTTTCAGTGCTCAGTTGAGGAGATTTGTGTTAGTCTTCTTCGACGACATTTTGGTCTATAGCAGGTCATGGGAGGAGCATCTGGCTCATTTGGACACAGTCTTGGGTATCTTAGCAGATGAGTCTTTCTATGCTAAGGAATCCAAGTGCGAGCTTGGCATGGAGGAATTGTTATATCTGGGGCACATCATCAGTGCCAAGGGAGTGAGTATGGACCCTGAAAAGGTTCGAGCTATTGTTGATTGGCCGGTACCTGAGAACCTTACGCAGCTCAGAGGTTTCATTGGGTTGTGTGCATTCTACAGGAGATTTGTTAGCGGGTTCTCACGTCACGCCGCACCCCTTACCGACTTGACGAAGAAGGGGGCTTTCCTTTGGTCACCACAGGCGCAGGAGTGCTTTGACAGGTTCAAGGTGATCATGACATCATGTCCGGTGCTAGCATTGCCTGACTTTACGAAGTCATTTGATTTATTTTGTGATGCTTCAGGAGAGGGCATTGGTGCCGTTTTGATGCAAGAGCGACATCCGATTGCATTTGAGAGCAGGAAACTCAGGGGTCCTGAGAGATTTTACAGTATTTATGACAAGGATATGTTAGCCATTATGCATGCATTGGCTGTCTGTGCAGCACTGTAGGCAAGTAAATTCAAGCAAGGTTTGCAATGCATCATAACAGCTTCCAAAACATTTCCCTTGGACAGCCAGACTTGAATGGAGAGGCAAAGAAAAATGGGTCAAGAATTGCAGTCATATGACTGATATTACGCTCATTAAGGGAAGCAGCGTAATATAGTAGCTCTAGACTTTGTCTCACAGGCAGGCAGACCCCAGCTTGAATGCCTTAGCAATGCATCATAGAGGATTGAGGCATCGGATTATTATTTAGGCATAAGAACCCATGGGCTTAGCATCAGCTGACAGACGTAGCAGATGACAGTACACTATTGTAGATGACTTGATCATTTACAAGGGGCAGATTCTTTTGGTTCCTGACTCTGAGGTACGGACTACAGTTTTGAGAGCCTTTCACGACCTTCCTATGGCGGGCCATCCTGGATACTATAAGACTTATAAAATGGTTCGGGAACGGTTTACTTGGAAAGGGCTGAAAACTGATGTATTGCAGTATGTCCGTGAGTGTTCTGTATGCCAACAGAACAAGCAGGAGCACACTTATCCTCCGGGCCGATTACTCCACCTCGAGCACCACGTGAAGTGGGAGTGTTTATCGATGGACTTTATCAATGGTTTGCCGAAGCCCAGGTAAAGATTGCATCTATGTAGTGGCTCCATCGTTGGACTAAATACGCATTATTTTTTTTCCTCGACACACTACTTCATAGCATCGCATCGCAGAGTTGTTTTTCTAGAGGTTTTCCTACAGCATGGATTGGTTTCGGACGATAGTCACCGATAGAGGATGTACCGGGTTCATGAGCAACTTTTGGCAGAGTTGGTTCAGCTTTTGTGGGACCGAACTGACACCGAGTACCAGCTACCATCCGCAGACAGATGGGCAGACATAGATTGTCAATAAGTGGGTGGAAGGTTACTTGCGCAATTACATAGCTGGACAACAGAGAGCTTGGGTGAGGTGGATATACCTCTGCGAGTATTGTTATAACTCGACTCACCACATGACGATACAGATGACACCCTTCATGGCTTTGTATGGGTATGAGGCACCCAACCTTTTGGATTTGATATTGAGCGAGCAAAGCAGAGTGCCGAAAGGGATGCGTGATGCGAGTCGGCTATGACATTTTGAGGTCTCTCCTGCATAAATATTCGCCAGCAATTTAATCAGCATAAGCAAAGATGTCGATCGTAAGAGGGTTGAGCGAAGTTTTGAGGTGGGGTGATATGGGTGTACCTCATGTTGCACCGGTGATCGTCACTACTCGCGAAAGAGTGGGGCGTAGAAACCAAAACCTCGCTACTATGGTCCATTTCGTATTGTTAAACGAAGTGGGCTTTAGGTTGATTATGAGTTGACTTGCCACCGATAGCAAGGTCCATAATGTATTTCACGCTTCTCACCGGAAAAGCGCATTGTATCACACGTTATACCTTCCGGGCTTTGCCACCCCTTGACGACGAAGGGAAACTGATACTAGTACCTGAGGCCATCCTTGATATGAGAGAGAGACACCTTCGGAGGCGTGTGATCAGGGAATATCTGGTCAAGTGGAGAGATTTTCCAGTTGAGGATGCTACATGGGAGCCAGAGAGATCTTACAAAGATTCAGAGTTGAGATTGCTTGAGGACAAGCAATTTCGTGGAGGGCGGACTGGCCATGTCCTCATCCTAGTCAAGATGACCGGTGATCAGGTTGGCCTATCATTACGCATCCCTCGTAGGGCCTACGTGAGTGTTCGTGAGGGATCATCTCGAGCCGCTATTCTGGTTTGGTAGCTCCAGCCAGGCCATTTCAGATCAGGCTCGCTGGCTTCCGTAGAGAGTTTTTCTCAGAACTTTCTAATTTTAGAAAGTTAGGTCAGGCGGAAGCTGCTATTTCGCGCAGGGCACCTGGTTCAGCCATTCAGCTCAGAATCGACCCAGTTCAGCAGTTGGTTGATTTGACGGAGAAATAAGGAGTAATTAATGAGTTATTAAATATTTAATAATTTGACTTTATATTAAAGTCACTTTATTGAAATATTTAAATATTTAATTATTTGGCTCAATTATAAAGTATTTATTATACTTTATAATAAATTATTAAAAGGTGACTTAATGAGTATTTTATATTCATTAAAAAGATGGACGCCAATTATTGAATGAATCTCCTAAGTCAAAAGTGCGAAATTAAATCATTTTTTTAAATGATCAATTAAAAGGAGATTGGGTCGAATTTCTTCAAGAGGTATATATTTCCTCTCAAGGCAAAATCGAACTATCCTGATTATTATTCAATTTTGTCTTCTTGCATCTGAGCATTGGAGTTTGCAAACCCTAGGGTTTCTGGCAGACGATCGTTTCTGGAGAACGAAAACTCTTCAGAGATCAGGCAGACTGAGGCTGTGAAATACCAGCTGAAGCTTGCACCTAGTGATTTCACATAGAGATCACAGATTGTGCTTATTCATCCATTTTGGCAGAGGTTTTCAGAGATAATCATCAGCAGACAGGGGCGACTTGAGCAGAGATTAGTTATCAGTGTTCTGGCACATATTACAAGACGCCGTACCTTTTTATTCATTGCTGTACCTGGCCGTACCAGCAAGGCCGTACCTTTATTTCTCTGGAGCAACGCATTTATTCTTCAGATACTGGCGACTGGATCTTGAGCGCCTTGGTCTACAGGAGATTTTTGCATGGTTTTTCGAGCCTGAAGACTATTATTTCTGGCCGTACCATCTGCATTTATTACAGCCGCCATTAAGAGAAATCAGGTTTTTCTTCAATAAATTTATTGTATTTCACTTATAGCTCCATATTCATCATTGTACTTGCTCTGGAAGTTAAATACATTGAGGCGCCTATCATATTTGAGCAAGATCTGAGCATAAAATTGCATTATTGAATTTATTTAGATTTCTAGCAATTTTTCTTAGTAAATCGTACTTTTCAATTTTGCCTGTAAAACTTTCAAAAATACAAAAAAACCAAAAAATTGCAAAAACGACAAACAAATCAATTAGGGTTTGAAACAGAGAACCATCAGGGTTCTGACAATAGATTAGGAGTTGAGCTTATATTTCATGCCTTAGAAAAAACTTCTTATCTCAAGTCTTGCTGGGTGCATTCAATGGATCTTGTGATGAGGGCGCATTTAGAAGGTTGTAGTTTCATTTTTGCCTTAGGCAAATTTTCTATCCCACACATTCTCTTCCTTGGGTGCATTTTACCCCTTGTTCTTCAAATTTCAAGCCTTAAAAACTTTTATCCAACTTCTTCTCAAGGGCGCATTTGGGGAGTGTTACTTTGATTTTCTATGCCTTAGGAATTTTTTCCATCTAACTTCTTTTAGGGCGCATTTTGCCATCTCCTGGTAGGGTGCATTTCCTTGGTGTTTCCTTTATGTTCAATGCCTTAGGAAAATTTTTATGTCCCCTATTCATCTTGGGCGCACTTTAGCCCTTGTGCTTTTGTTTTCTTGCCTTAGAAACTTTTTGTTGTCTCTCCACACTTTGGGCGCATTTAGAATTCTCCATGATGGGCGCATTCAAGGGGGTCTACTTCCATTTTAATGACTTAGACAATTTCCTACTCAACTTCTTGCTTGGGCGCACTTGGACCCTTATGGTTAGGCGCATTTGTGCTGGGTGTGTTTACATTTTCATTGCCTTAGACAATTCTCCAGCCCATTTGCCTCCTTTAGGGCGCATATCCACCTATGGAGAAGAGACTTTGACACTTAATCAATTTTGCTCTGCTCGCCCTCACTTTCTATTTTTAGCAACCTCTGAAGCCTTTGTGTTTTTCATGAATTTTCAACTTCCCAAGTCTTGAAACTCATTCACCCTGACCCTCATGGCATGATTGACCTGTTCACACCTACCTTTTGCGTGCACCTGCTATTTTTAGCCCTATTTTGGAAGTGACTTACTAAAAATAGTAAGTGTGCAGAATGTGCTCAAAATTTACCAGTAGATTTCTCGAAGAATGC
>VDFB02154935.1:0-34589 GCA_007258455.2 Sequoia sempervirens | reverse complement strand
TACTTTCATTTTGAAGAAATAAGATTAAATTCATCTTTTATGAGCAAAAATATGCTGCGCCCCTTCTCTTCTGTCTATTAAGATTTCTCTAAAAAACTTAAAAAACATTTAAAGACTTAAGAAATTGAGGGTTTTGAGCTGAGAGCCAGCAGGGCTCATCACACTTAGCCAACACTCCAAATTAGGCCAAAAGATAGGTACATCCCTAGAAAGATAGAAGGAACAAAGAGAGGCAGCCGCAAAACCACCCAAAACCAAAGCCAAAAGACCAGAATGGACCAAAAATTAGGGGGTCCCAATTTTGAATGGGGTGATGTGTGAAAAGGTCACAACTGTACCTACAATTTCTAAAAGTGGGGATTGGTGTCTCCAGTGGATTGGTGCTCACAAATTGTATAAGAGGGGATTGGTGTCTCTTGTAGGTTGGTGCCTACAAAGATTGTAAAAGAGATTTATTTAAAAAATCAATATTTTGCCGTAATTTTCTCCCATGAGGGTTTACACATAAATTGTATGTTCCTATGTTGCATAAGTGTTAGATCTTATGTGAATTATATTGTGCAATTGACATTATTGTGGTTGTTAGTTTAAAAAATAAAGAATTGTCTTGTATTGATTCCCCCCCCCCCTCGAGTATAAACGTGTGCTCATCATACCGTACTTGCATTTGCATTTGAGTGGCGACATTTGTTAGCCATAGCATTCTCCACGTTGACCCTTGCTTCACGAAGCCTTTCTTTTTTTGTATGTAGGTTCGGGTCCATAGCCTTCTTTGCTTGGTTGCGAGTAACAACCAATACTTCATTATGCCTTACATCAATCATGTTGACACTGGCCTTTTGCTTCAAACATCCAATGTCTTCATGGTCTCTAGGCCCACACCATTTGCACAATAATTGCTCTTTGTCTTGCTTTTTTTGACAATCTCTTGCAAAGTGTTCCCATTTGCTACATTATCAACATTGTTTGACTGGAAGTCCTTTACGGTCATACTATTTTGGCTTCAACCCCCTCTTTGATTTCAATAACCTCTTGGAGATGCATTTTGTGGCTTCGACGGAGTGGACTGTTCTCCTTGTGTATAGCATATTTATGTACTTCTAGTCTTCAAATTGTATGGGAACTCCTTTGTTGAATGACCCATAACGTGGCAATTCTCACAAAACATCTTTCTAAGACAATTACCTTTTGTATGCCCCTCAATTTTGCACTATGTACACCATAGTTCGTTAGTTTCTTTGTTGGTTTCTTTCTTCGCCTTCAATTCTTTCATCATTCAAAGCATGTCCCTCCAGAGTTCTTGTACCGTTCTTGATTCATTGTCATTATTTTCATCCGAACTTCCATCTTCCTCTGTTTTTCTTTTATTGCACAAGGACATTTTATCTTCACTTTCTATGTCCATTGCTTGATTGCAGGCTTCAAAATAGGATGAGGGTGGTACTACATTTTTTTCCTTAATGATGAAAGTAGACATTTGATGAACCATCTTTTCTTGAGACAGTCGGCTTGTTTTGTTTCTAACTTTACAAGCAACTCTTTAAGTCTACAATTATAAGCTCATACGTTTTTGTGCTTACTTTGTTTGGTATTGTAAATTTCTTCTACTATTTCATTATCAACATGAAGCAATTTAAACTCTTATTCGAAGGACTTCTTTAATCTCTCCCATGTATTTTGGGAGGCTTGGTCAATTTCTATATACCACTCAATTGCTACGCCTCGCAAGGTGGTTGGAAAAGATCGTAACCCAATTGCTTTATCATCTTGCCCATTTGCCGTCTAGATTGTTTCACAAGTCTTACAGTGCTGTACAAGATCCTTTGATCCATTGCTTGTAAACTTGGGCAACTTTTGCTTTTCTCCACTACGGCTTGCCATGATTTTATTCTGATGCAAACCTAGCACTTGGAATTTGCTTGCTAGGGGGTTTTGATTTAGACATTCTGGTGCTTCTCTCACACTCTCGGCCACTTAGGAATCCTCAATTCTTCCCTCAGCTTCAGCCTTTTGCGCACTTGTTTCACCTTAAGATTTTCTTTTATACACCCTTGGCTTGGCTTCTTCTCCTTCAATTGACAACCTTTCTATGCCCCAAAGGCTACTTTCATACAATTTTGTGAAGGAATGTGACTTCGTCTCCCAACTTCCCTCATCTAGCTAAAGTTGTATTGATTTGATTGTGTTCTTGGGAAGGGCCCTGACTTGGGACGTACAGGTGTATTTTCCTAAAGTGTTTCTCGTAATCTTCTCCTTCGTTCCCTTTGCTTGACAATCCTTAAAGATCACCCGATCTCTTGGTTTTGACCACCTTGTGGCCTCTTTTCACTGTTATTGGGATCTAAGGGCACGAATCTTTCAAATCTGGCCCAATTTATTTTAAGGCAACGACACCAAATATTTACTGCTTTATCTGATAAAATAAATGCATGACAATGCATACAAGATACGAGAGTAAAATATATCTTTATTCACACACAAAATTATTACTGAAGAAGAGCAGAGGTGGTCAGCCAAGGATCAAAGTTGATCCCACTAGATCCTCTTCCTTTCCTTGATGATACAATCTATTTAAAAGACTCAGATGGTTGCCAAGAGGAACATAATAGCCAACCAACCGACAATTATAACTACCCGAAGCTGGCAAACAATTAATACATAGTTTGATAACCAATAATAGACATTGTACACTGACAGTTGTCACTAAAATAACATATAACTTGCATTTAAGAAGAAACTATGACAACCTTAATGTAGATGTTGTATACAGGCAGCCAACTATGATAACAACTATGCTTTGGTAATTGTAAAAAGAATGCCCAAGTGCTATTATAATATTGTAACAACTATGATCCAGAAGTTAAAAACATGTCCTACTGATTGATTTCACAGATAGTTGGAATTGATGCTTACATGTGCTGTTATTTTTCCTTTCTATCTGTTATCTGATTCTCCAAGAGGTGAGAGGTAAAATGGCATGAATCTGTTTTGAAAAGTTTTTATAATTGAAAAATCACTGTTTATCCAAAGAACTTGAATGTTTATTATCATGCTTGTTTAGTCTCATTGTTTCAAATTAATCTGCATTTTGGGAGTTTGACTTGGTAATTCACAGATTTAACTGTTTTGCCCCATGGCAGTTCAATCTAGCCTGGCAAAATGACAGGCTGGTGATGCAATGGCATGAATTGTTTTTTTTTGCTGAGTAATGTTACTTTGGACTTTTACAAGAACTATGTATCTTACCTTTATTCCAATTTGAATGTGAAAGATTTACTCCATGGTGGCCATGACTGCAGAAATTGACCTTGACTGAAATAAATATGTTTCAGTAGGTTTATTTAGCATCTTGGCCCCAGAAAATGCTACAAAAGAATGAAGTCCATATTAACAGATTTTAAGAATTTATATGCTTCCTATTTGGTAGCTTTTGCATTTGTTCACATACTTACGACATACACATTCTGTTGGAAATTTGTAAATGCACTAATTCTGCTCAAGCATGCTGCATCTTCCTACAACACTGGACATCCAATGCTTCCTCATTTTACATAACAAAATCTCCTCACTGAAATGAAATTAGAAATTGTTAATGTCAACAAATGATCAGAGTAGTACAATGAGACTTAATAATACTGTATACATGATTTTACGATAGAAAATGTGCTAGGATAGTAAGAGTCCTAGGTTCTGAAAACAGAGAAAAGTATCTAAAACTACAACCCTGTAACATTGTGTTTGGAAATTGTCCTGTCTGAGAGAAAGATTGACAATTTTTCTTTCATTAAAAAATCACTAAATTTTTAGTTTCTAGTAATCTTCTTTTCATCGATCATCAAGGCATCTCCATGTGGTCAGTAAGCCTGTCATTTGTGGATATATAAAGTCAATAGTTAATAGTTAACCTTGCTAGAAGAGTTCTGTTTTGTTAGTCATTTTCAATGAGTTAATTCAATACGGTTTTTGTTTCTCTTACAAATTTGTTTGGAAATCCGCAAGTGAGAATACAAGATGAGTTTCTATTTGTGTATGTGTTAAGATTCTCATGTCTGTTCTAAATTGTAAAGTATTTATTGAATTATACTTATTTACCAGTCATTTCCACAATATAAGCCAGCGGCCAACTCAAGCTGCAAAGGGTTTAACATTAGGGTTTTGAAAATATTGCAATAACGAAATATTTAATAGTTAAACATACATGGACATAAACCTAGTAGTTGTACCCCAAAATTAATTTTTTTTTTAAGACATTTTTTGTATGTGCTAAGATTCTCATGTCTGTTCTAAATTGTAAAGTATTTATTGAATTATACTTATTTACCGGTCATTTCCACAATATAAGCCAACGGCCAACTCAAGCTGCAAAGGGTTTAACATTAGGGTTTTGAAAATATTGCAATAACGAAATATTTAATAGTTAAACATACATGGACATAAACCTAGTTGTTGTACCCCAAAATTAAATTTTTTTTTACACTTAGACATTTTGAAGAAATGAGTAAAAGTCTTGTTAAATCAGTCAAAAAGGTCAAAATTTGGGTGTGCATGTCTTGCATGAGGGGTTAAAATGCAAAATTTTCAAAATCTGACGATCTGGGTTTGCTTAGAGGAGCTTAATCTACAAAACCCAGATCTCAGTTTTTCATCCCTACTTTTTAGGAAAATTGCTATTTTTAGAAATTTTCTAAAAATAGTAACTTTTTCTAGGTTTTTCTTGAAACGGATACTGACAAAACTTTCTAAAAATAGAAAGTTGGTCCGTTAGGGTTCAAACTGATTTTGATTGGCTCAAAATACGTCCATATCAGGCTGTGTAGTCAGAATCTCAAAATGATCAATTTTCCCCTAGTGGGTCTATTTTGCTTTTTTAGAAGCATATCAAGAGCTTTGAGGTCATCAATGGAGGTCAGTCAGCTGCAAGGTGTCACATTCAACACTCAAGCATTCAACAGAAGGCGAGTTGGTGAGCAAGCACGAAGAACGAAGAAGGTGAAAAATGTGAAAATTTTCTGACACTGGTTGACTTGGGCGCCCCAGGTGAGAATAGGCGCCCATCTTTTTAGGGCATTAGAAGTTGAAATTAGGGTTTGCGCCCCCAACCAAAGTTGCTCAGTTCTCTTCCAGCTCCGCGACGAGTCCGATGGTGCAGTCAACAGATCATCTAGTCGCCTGGGATTCAGAGCTAAACAAGGAGGATCCAAACTGAAGTCAGAATGAAAAAGAATGAAAATTATTAAAATTTGACTAAGTCTGAGAACTTTGGGCGCCCTTGGTGAAGAAGGGCGCCCAGCTTTTTGGAGCACCTAACTCAACAGTTATGGTTTGAGAATATGCTCAATCTTTTCAGTATTCAGCCAGCTTCACAACGCCTGTCTTTGTCAGAGCATCCGACTGCCCAATCTCTAGTAGATTCAAATCAAAGAGGAACATACAAAATGAAGGTTTCAAACTTGAAGATGAAAAGTCAGATAAAAATGGCTAAGTCTGGAAGGTTTGGGCGCCCCAGGAGAGAAGAGGTGCCCAAGTTTTCAAGGGCCTAAATAGATGAATTTGCAGAAGTAGCTCTCATACGATTTCTTCACAGTTGATCCGACTCTCCAACGAGATATTCATTGCATCAATTGGAGTTTGCAGTTGCCAGATACGAGAAGCTGAACAGAGGGTCTGATGAGAGCTAAGAATTGAAATTCAAAAGCAAACGTGAGAAAGTGAAAAATAATCTTCAAAAGCAAACGTGAGAAAGTGAAAAATAATCTAACTCTGGTGAGTTTGGGCACCCTAGCTTGCCAGGGGCGCCCAAGCTTTTGAAGGCTCAAAACTCATTGTGTGATGAAGTTTATCCCAGGAGACCCCTCCTAATATTTCATTAGCTTCGCAACGGGCATAATCGGTAGTCAATCCGATGCCCGGATCACTAGATTCGACAAGATCATCTGTAGAAGAGGAGTTAACATAGAAATTGAAGATCATAAAAATGGCTAACTTTGGACAGAATGGGCGCCCTTGGAGGAAAAAGGCTCCCATGATTTCGAAGGTCGAAATGAAGTTTTTAGCCAAAGATGCCTCCAGAACAATCTTCTCAGAATGGGTCAGGCTCCGCGATGAATCTTTCAGCTCACTCATTAGATTAGTCTACAAGTCAGAAATCGAGGTCAATGTAGGGGGTCAAAGTTGTGCAAAGTTGAAAATATCAAAAAATGACTGACACTGCTTAAAGTGGGCGCCCCTAGCCAACAAGGGCACCCAACTTCTCATGCCTTAGTGAAATTTGCAAAATTTCAAGAAATTTCAAAATTGCAAGATGATGAGGACGTCCAAGTTCAATGAACAAAGATTTTTAGGGTTTTTGAGAATGAAAGCAAAATAAAGCAAACCTAATTCAAACCCTAAGTCTATTTAACACCTCTCTTCATGTAATTTTCATTATTTTTGTAGGTAGCATTCAAAAGAGAAAATTGGAGCAACAAGATTGAAGAAAATTTTCAAGATTCAAGAGCTCAGTTTGTTGGTTATTCATTAAATTTTTCAGAACAGCAACATAAACCCTTGCTTTTTCATTTAGAAGATCAAATTTTTCAAGGAGAAGGCCAAGGTTTTCAAATTTTCAGCCATCTGGGTCTTATCACCTCATTCTTCTGAAGAAATTTTCAAGAACTTCATCAAGTTGCAGCAGCTGCTTTTTATTTGCATGTCAGTGAAATCCTCAGTGCATTCAATTTTCAATCATCTGGCTCCTCTCAAATCAGTTTTCTGAAGAAAACCCATATCACAACTTTTTTCAAGAAAGTTTCAAATTCTAGGGTTGGCTGCTTTTTCGATCAGCCATCAATATTTTGCAAATCTAATCAACTGGGTCCATTTCTAATCATATTCTAAATAAAACCTAGGTGCCAGTTTTTTTTTTTTGGAAAAAATTGAAGAAATTAGGGTTTGCTGCTTTTTCAGTATAAAATCAAAATTTTCGAAAATGAACGATCTGGGTTGTCTTGCAACGAAATTATGAGCAAAACCCATATCTCAGAAAATTTTCAAATTTTTTTTTGTCCGTTGGAGTAAGAAAATCAGCATTCTAAAATTAGTAAGTTGCTCAAAACTTGTCTGAACCTAGGTGAGTTTACAGTCATTCTTCAAGTTTTCCGAAATGGAGTACACTCCCAATGTTTTCAAGACTGGATCAACTTTTTATCATGATTACATCAAAACAGTTGAGACAAATTTGCATCACATTAAGCCGGTGTTCGATCTACACGCTTTGGAGAGCGCAGTCAACACTTCTATCAGGAACCCGGGACACTCTGGACTCCTCGCAACAACATCTATCCCTATATCAGTTCAGAGTCTTGAGTTCGTAATTGCTTGCATCAAGCATTACAACCCGACTACTAGGGAGATTCAATCAGTCAATGGTAGATTGATTTGCAGTTTGAAGCCTGATATGATCGAAAAGTGTTTTTCCATTCCCCCATGGCCTGAAAGTGTTACTATCTCAAAGGGTGAATGTGAAAGGATATGGGACATGCACAAAGACAAATATGCAAGAAGATTGAACAGAGGTGGATGAAAGAGAAGCATAAGACTTTGCCAAAGAACGTCGGGCGAGGAGAAGTCAAGGATGAAATTGCTATCATAATCACCTTGCTCAACAGGGTCACTGGATCGGAAGATGCTACCAAGTTTCAGCCTTGGATGTTTTATGCCATACCCCACATCATGAAGAAGATCGAGTTCTATGATTGGCCTACCTTGATCAGTGACAGCCTACATCGGCAAATAACAGAATACTTCCAGTTTCATGAATTCCATATGGTTTCTTACCTAGTCTACCTGGTGGCTAATCAAGGTCAATTCAGAGGGTTGAATATCGAGGGATCATTGAGCGTGCAACATATCTACAACTATTATCCTCAATTGGAATTCACGAAGTCATTGCATCACTACAAGAGAGTGAACGAGGCTTTTCTGATGTACACAGTGCAGGACTTGGACAATGAATTGCACGCCCGTATCTCTTCAGTTGCTAGGGCAGCGATGGCGGAGTGGGCAGATTGGTTCATACAATTTCCTACTTTCACCTATCTTAGGGTCTATGGCTATTTAGGTGCCCCGTTCATGTTACCAAGGTACTCGTCAGACGAGGTCGTCTTCATGGAGTTCTTAAGGCAGGCCCACGATGTCCATGCATTCTTGAGGAATAGAAAGAAACCCTCCCTCAATTTTCCATTAGGGCTGGGAATCTATACATACAGGACTGCAGCAGATGCTAAGACAATGGGAGATGAGTTAGATAAACTTGACCTCAAGCCCTACAGCGAGAGACGATCATTTGATCCTCATGGTGTCTACGCTGGCTGACTTGAGAAAAACTATGCTCATATATCCGCCCTTGAAGATTTTTGGGCTAATTGTACAAATGAGTTCGAGGTGCGAAGGCGTAGTTACAGCAAGCTCACTCTCCACCAGATGAAAGACTGCTTAAATGAAGATATAGAAGGGTTATCAGATGATGATGAGGATGTGCTTCTCTCGATGTATACTCATGAATTGAAAGGAATCAAGGCCTTCTCAGGTGTTCAGGCTAATAAGACCATCTGGGTTGAGACAGTCTTGGACACAGCAGGGTGCCTGGTCATGGAGGAAAAACAAGTGGAGGCATGAGACAGGTTCCTGCTGGGAGGCAGATAGGGAAGGAAAAAGTCTGGTCAGAGAACATCAAGGGTGAATCCGTGAAATGGAAGGGTTGGGCACAGAATGGAGCATTCTGGGTGGCAGCAGAACTCTCAGGCGTGCAGAGACATGTTTGTGCTTGCCGGTGCATGGCCTTGGTGTGAAGTGAGGAAGAAGTACGTTGGCACCTCCTGGGAGTTAGTAGGCTGTCACATTGTCAGCAGAACTCGGGAGGGTGAATATTGGGTGAATGTTGATGATGTGTCTCAGAACTGTCCTAAGAAAAGCCGGTTGCTTTGACCAGATCAAACTTTGTGGGCATGCAGGAGGCTGGGGACAGGGGTGGGCAGTGATGGACTAGGACTGGTAAAATGCAGGGCATCCAGGAATGAATTCTATTCGGTGTGCTGGGAAAGACACAAGATGGAGAACAAAAGCCCTCAAGACTAAAATCCTTCAGAAAAACATTTCCCTGGCTTGCCATGTGGTTGCTGCTTGGATACCTGGTTTTAGAACATTTGGAATCATTGAGAATGGTAGGTGTTGTGGGAAAACAAAGGTAGGAACATTTGAAGAATCCAGCACAAAATAACAGTTGAAGCTAAAGTGTCGTTATCGGGTTTGACCAGCATTGCGTTGACAAATCAATGTTGCGTTTGAATCCATTCTGGTTTGAAAGGCTCCTGAATCAACAACGGACATCTTCAAGTTCAAAACTTGGGACATGAGATTTGTGCTGGAACTAAGGTCTGAGTGAAGCTGTGCTGTAGTGGGTTTTGCTCCTGGAAATTCCTTCTCAATACATTTTTGAAGATGGTTCCTACGTCGGGCTTGATGAAGTACAAACTCAATTTCAGAGTATTGTTCGCAGTTGTGATGGCAGCAATACAGTTGGCGGAAGGATGAGTCATATTTCGATGATGTCAGCAAAGTTTGAAAAGGCGGCCAATGAGGTCGAAGATTTCCTGAGATTTGTTGCAGATGTTGAAGATATTCTAGAAAAGCGGTGTTTTGCTATTGATGGCATAGATGCACCGAACCGGGACACAATTTCTAATTTTCTAGTGGATGTGATCGAGCTTTAAAGCAACTTTCTTCTAGAAGCTTTCTTCCCGCTTTCTTTCTATTCTTGGAATAATTCTTATCCATTCTTTGAGAAGAGAAAGAAGATAAATGTAATAGTTGGCGTTTCCCGCTTTTTTTGCTTCTTAGGTGTTAGATGTTATCTTCTTTCTAGATTTAGAAATAAAGCTTGCTTACTGAGCAAGCCCTAGATTGTGAAAGCAAGGAGATTTTAGGGTTCCCTACTCCTCTGCTTGTCTATAAATAAGAGCCTTTTCTCATTAGTTTTCTTTAACCATGCTAGTGATAACAAAACGCTGAGCCTATTGTGCCTTCTATTTGTTACTCAAGTGTTGTTCAATTGTTTTATGATAGCCAATTGTTGAGTCTCTTTTAGCCAACAAGAAGTTATTGTAATTGCTGTTCGTATTGTGTAAAGAACAAGATTGCAAGCCTCTTTAGCTGCAATTTCTTGTTCCAGGCATGTTAGAAGTAGAGTTTTGTTCCAGAAGTTTGAGTAATAAAATCATGAGCCTCCTTTGCCTTGATATAACATCTCAGATTTCCGTTATTTATGTTCTACTTTTATGATCTTGATTTCAGCTTACATTGAAGTGTGTAGATGTTTGTTGAAAAAGAGTTTATTGAAGTATTTTGTCAGAGAATCAACCTTGTTCATTTCTAGTTTCTCTTGCTCTGCGTATTACTTAAGAAGTTAGAAACTTCTTTAGTTTAAGTTAGTAGTAGTTGAAGTTCCTAAATTAGAAAATCTCAGCTGCGGCGTTTGTGTTTAATAAACCTTGTGCTCTAAGCTGATAAAAAGATAGGCATCTTAGTTCTTAGTTTACTTTCTTTCAACACCATCAGCAAGAGGGAGCTTCCCCTCCTAATTTGAAGAGCAGTTTATCTGTGCATAGCTGTCCATTTCAAATAAGCATTCCAGAAGTGCGAATTTAAACGCCAACACTAGTGAAGCTCCAATCAACTACCAGTAATGATAATTTCAAAAGAAATGCATTTCAATGGGTGATATTTTAAGGTTCTCTATTCTTTATCACAGTATGAAATATATTATTAGCGTTTTGCAATCAATGCTGTGAGAATATGTTTAATATATCACAGTGAAGCATGAAGAAAATATATCATGAGAACATGGTACAGCGGCCATTCTTCAAATATTGGTGTAATGCTTGGTACCATGTTGTAAACTGGGAAATCCCATGCATGATTTTTTCTTTCTTTAGGAAGTTAAGGATTACATAGAGTTCCTTATGACACATTTACTGTGTAATATTCCATATCAGTCTGACAAGACTCTTTATGCATGAATGCTATCTTTTGCACATATGTTTTGCAATGTATCAATGCAATGATTGTGGACAGAAAGATACCCAATCATAAATGTGCAATCATTTCATATATATAATGTATCATTCTAAATTAAATGTGTGCAATATGTGCTTCACTTTATAGATAAGTCTAAACTTACCATTAGGATCACCATCCATGATTTCATGTCACAACAGTTTATTGATAGACTACTCTATTGGAGGCTTTTCTAGAGTCTCAAATATACAAAACTTCCTGATTATGGGCCATTGTGTCATTTATGATAGACCAACATGAAAAATATGAGATTTTGAGTACCTTAGCATTTATCGTGTTAATCTTTGTGGCCAAAAGCAGACATTTATATAGTTGGTCATAGCCTAGACAGAATCACTTCTGTGCATATGAGGTATGTATCTGGATTCTGAAGTGAAAAGTACCTTTTAGATATTTTACCACTATGATTCAGTGCCTTTTCAATGACATCAATCCTGCTTTGGCTGGTGCTCAGTGCAAAGCCATGCTTTCTATATTTGGGTTTGTTGTTATGCCATTTCTATCAACACATATATTTACTTCACTGATTTTAAGAGTTTTCATGCTTAAAAAGCAAAAAGATCTAAATCATTTATTGACATGCGGAACCATATTTGCACCTATTTTTGTTTGCAAATTCCTTTCAATGTTGGCCTTGTCTCGATCTTTTATGATATTATTTCATGAAAGAATTTGGAGAGTGATATTTCTGTCGAACAGCAATCCATCAATGCTGAATACTGTAATCATATGACACATTGAATGCTTTAAGTTTTTTAAGGTCTTTTCTACTTCTAATTGCATGCTGTAGCTTGCAGGAGAGATTGTACTAGTTCAGGAGCCATACGTATCTGTACTCAATGCTGCCTCCATAAATAAGAGATGTGATACATGTTTTCAACTGTCTATGAACCTGAAAAGATGTTCTGCTTGCAAATTGACTTGGTACTGTAGTAGTGTGTGTCAGGTGAGGGCTTGATTTGCCTGTTCTTTGCAAGTTAAAGAAAGTATCTGTCAGCTTTTTAAAGTATGTGTCATCATTTTTTTTCTGGCATGGAATAAATGATTGTTCAATGGCTGCATTTGTTAGAATTATTTTGCTTAGCTATAGTCGTTACAGGTACAAGAAATTGTGCCTCTTGAATTCATTATTATATGGATGATGAAAAATTATGTCAAACATTATATCACTAGATTGAAAGCATCACTTCACCACATATTTTTGTGATTATCCAGGTTCTTTAGCAACAAAGATCCTAGGCAATATGGCGGTATTATCATATCTGCAATAAAAATGAGCAAAGAATAATTTAAAAGAAAAATAATTGTTGGACAATGTTATCTGTTGACATTTGTAAATTGTGTGAAATGAAGGGTTCAATGAGCACATATTGATATCATATATGCATTGATCTTGATGGCTTCTTGTAAGAACACACCCTTTTTTTTTTTAAGTTTTTACCAATTGATATCATAACAATAAATCAAGCAATAAACACATATCATGCATATTTGACAAAATATAAACACTGAAAGGTTTGCATTTTCAAATTCTTCTGCTGTTGCAATTTCATAAGAAGATTACATTCATTCAAGTCATAACTACTACTGAAAATAGACCTCCAAGACTCAATTAAGGAGACACTATGGATCATCTGCTAAATCAACTGCCATACAGAGTATAAATACCTTGAAATGAATGTATCTTTGTACTATAACAGACCTGCTGTAGTAGATCTGCAGAGGTAAAAATCAACAGCAGTCCCAGGTGACCATTCCAATATCAACAAGAGGCTATCCAGCTGCAAATAAAGACTTCCCTGGCTTCCTTTAATAATCACAGCACATGGACAGAGCCTAATTCAGTTATTACAGCAAGATGTAGCAAGAGGTAAGGCACAGATAATTTCAGCAAGCTCTGATATCTTCACTAATCCTTTATTATGATGACTCCCAACTGCAGCGATGGGTTACCCCAGCCACTAGAAACACCAATACTCACTTCTAAACCACTCAGACCTGTAAATCTTTCCACAATCAACCAGTATGCTCAAACAGGGGCAATTTAGCATTTAAATTCAATTTTTTTTTTGAGTTTCAAACTGCCTTCAAACATTTACTAGCACTCCAGCAGATCAAGGTGCCACTACAGAGATTAATTTGCAACCTTAAAACACACAAGCCCTGATATGACTTCAAAATTTCACCCACACTGGTACGGCCTGCTGAGAGGGGCGATTAGCTTTAATAAAGAGGAAACAGATGTAAAGGAGGCGCCCAGAAATCAGAAATCAGAATGTAAAGTAGCCAAAATCTCAAAGTCCTTTCTCTGACCTAGGCGTTCAATATGAGAGGTATGGCCTGTCTTGGCAAATGGTATGGCCAGACTTGGAAACTCATGCAATCACTTCCAAAACACTCCAAAATGCTTTGTAAATCATTACCAAACACTCCAAACTATGTAAATCAAAATACCTTGAATATTTTAATTTTTCTTGTAACCCTGAAGTCAACTCTAAGTTACTGGTTCTTCCCCCCTAACCCCCTGATCCTGGTTCGGTTTGGCTCCGGCTCGTGGTTTTGGTCCAGCCCGGATAGGGTCTGGCCCACAACCTGTGGGTTCGATCCTGATGGGCCTAGATCGGACCCGGCTTGAACCTGGGCAGTTTCACGCCCAATCCGTGAAATTTTGACTATGTTTTGCAATTTTTTAATATTATTTTGACTTTTAAAGACTAAAATATTCCTGCCAACCCTAGTATTTGTCTCTTAACACATCAAATAGGTAAAAACATACTCATTTAACAATTTGTGAATGAAAAACAAGATTTTTTCCCTCCATTGCTGAACTTTTTTTCTTGCTTGCACAAGCTTGAATAGACTTGAAGGTTGATCGTTGATTGTTTGAAGTTGGTTGTTGTGCTATTCCTAAGCACTTGCAAGTATTTGTTCATTGCCAAGAAGATCGTAGAGCAAGATTTCTTCAAAAGAGGTAGGGTTTTTGAAGTTTTTTGGTTTTTTTTCTTACATTTTTTTTTACAAATGAACTCTCTTGTTTTGTTTTCATTCTTCTAAGTGTCTATAACACATGTTCAATTTTTTCATTTTTTTGAAATGAATTAAATTATTTAGTTTCAATACTTTGAAATTTTGAATAATTGAAATGTGTTGTGCCTTAGGTATTAGAATGGCAACCAGTTCTACCTCCTTAGGCTCAAACCAATCTCGTTTCAAAACAGACCCAAACTCCCCCCTTTGGAAATATGTTGAAATGGTTCAACAACTTCTAGGCTAAGTTACAACTTAGGTTTTGGGTTCGGGTTCGAGAGTTTGGTTCACGGGTTTGGGCAATTTTTTTTTTGGGGTTGGGTTGTTAATGCAAAAAACATATAAAATCAGAAATATATACATATTTGCAGCAGTAATTGAGTTCAAAATACACCACCATGTTAATAGTCAAATAAAATAGCAAAAATACACCACCACTTTCATACTCAAATATTAAAATATTAGTGATACTCAAATGTCATGATATAAATTAAAGTTCAAACATAATAATGTCAAGTGTTTACAATCAGCCATTATTGATCATTGATCAATCATATGGGTCATCAAAAAAATCCTCATCAACATCCATATTAGATGCTACATGTTGTGGTAAATTAATAGAACCACAAATAGCGTCAATGGCACTCCCACTAGCATTGCCACTAGCACTCTCATGCTCAGTAGCTGCCTCAAGCTCATAGTCATCATCAATAACAAGTGTAGTTAAGTGACTTGTGGAAGCATCCAAGTCAAGACGCTCTAGCTCAATATCCCACCTCCTTGTGTCTCCTTTGTAAGAACTTTGTTTGTGTGTAATGAGGCGCAAGTTTGAATGCACATACACCAAGTTCTCTGCCTTTTTTGAATGTAGCCTATTGCGCTTTATTGAGTGGATGAAGGAGTATGTGTGCCGATTCCTCTCAGAAGAAGATGAACTAGCAACCTATTAAGACCAAATTAAATGGTTAAGAGTTACAAAATTTAACTAAATAAAATATAAATTAAAATTAAAATTACAAAATATAAAACTTAAATTTAGAAGATAAAAGATTTTGATTGTAAAACTTACTTGGGATAAAACTTTTATTGCAAGAGGTTGGAGGTGCGTGTATTCTTGGCTATGGAAGTACCACCAACTATGAGCATCCACCCTGTACTTGTCTCGAAGAGCATCAAGACCACAATCACTGGTGCATGCAAAACCCATGAATTCAACCCTCACCAGATCACGTTCGTCATGATCACTGAGGAGTCTACGAAGTGTTGCCTTGTACCCCTTGAGCCACTTCAACATCTCTATATGGAGCAACTCTTGATGAAACAAAAAGCTATCTCAGCACTATAGTATTTGGGACAAAAGCAAGAAGATGCAATGGAGTGGTCATTTTGCTCCACTCTACAATGATTTTATGTAGCTCTTTGAAGAAATTTTCTTTAGGATTTCCTCTTTTGCATTGATGATGGTTTTCATCTTCTCAATCATTGAATCAATGCCATCATATACTTTACCCAAACAAGGTCTATCCATGTTAGTGTAATGGATCATGCTCGATATGGGCTCAGTGAAACTGAGGAGATACTCAACACGATCCCACCAACTGTCATCTAGGATCATTTGCTTAACCTTAGTTGCCCTTTCAGTGCTAGATTGCCTCCGTGTGGACCAATTAAGGCTGATAGTGCCTCACGAACCTTCACAAGTCATCTCAACACAATTGTGTTGGAGGAAAAATGAGTCTCAACAACCTGTTTGAAAATCAAAATAAAATATAATTTAAATTTACAAAAATCAAAATTTAAAATTAAAAGAAAATTAAAAATATTGAGAATTAACTTACCTTCAACAACTCCAATTTTGAGAATTGTGTCTAAATATGCCTTGTGACATATGGTGGTTGGTGACGAACATTTGGATGTCTTCAGCCTCAACATACACCTGTTTGATCCACTCAATTTTGGTTCCAATTTTTTGTAGCATAAGGTTGAAGGAGTGGACAGCACAAGGTGTCCAAAAATGTTTGAATACTTCTCAACCAATAACCCAACAACCCTACAATTTTTTGCATTGTTAGTTACAACTTGCACAACATTTTGATGGCCCACTTCTTCAATAGCTTGACAAAGGATGTTAGCAATAAATGCACCATCCTTCACCTATCCTTCACAATCCATTGCTCTAAAAAACATTGCCCCTTTAGGGGACACTGCAATAACATTGATCAATGGGCAATTTTTTGCATCTTTCCATCCATCAAAAACAATGGTCACCCCTGTTTTGATCCACGAATCCCTTATGGGTTTCAAAGAGTACGCTACATATTTCACCTCTTTATCTAATAAGGTGCAACACACCTTCTCAAAACCTGGGCCCTTATACCCTTTGGAGCCTCATTAATAGACTTCACCATTTTTTGCCTAAGTTACCGGTTCGGGTTCGGGGACGGGTTCGGGTACGAGAACCCGGTACGTGGGTACGGGCAAAATTTTTTTAGGGGTTTGGGTACGTATGGGTACGTGTGTATATATATATATATATATATATATATATATTAATAATTTAATATATTATAAATCTATATATGTATTATATATACAAAAAAATAAGAGAAACATAGAGAATTGTAAAACTAAATCATTTCACAGTATGATACTTGATAATTGATCAATGCCAAATGCCAAAGATAAATATTAAATGCCAATTCTAACAGATCTTGCCAACAAGTTTTCCAGGTCTCAAGTCTCTTAACCAAAGGTATTTTTAGAAAAAAGATATTACATTTTGAATATTTGATTCTCAGCATTCTTTGTTTTTCATGGTTCTCCAAATTTCTATATTTATTTGAACTTCCTGAAAATTTTGTCAAATTATCATTTTTGGAATTGGTATTTAAGGGTCATTTAACCTAGTTCTTCTCTATTGCACTACTTATTCTGTCAAAATTCAAGGTTACTTATAGGCATTAACATGATCTGTCTCACTCTTTATTTCTGATTTTTTTAACTAATCAGATATATGCTGTTTCATCTATCCCTGTCAATATGCCACTAGATTCACCTCTAATGAGCCTAGAGATTCTCTTGTTATTCAGAATTTTTAGGTGAGCTTCTGCTTTGGATTTGAATGCAGAACTTTTGCACTTGACCGGATTAGAACAACATCCACAGAAATCTTCAAACCAGGGCTGCTTCAGCTTGAATGCTCCTCCTCTTCTGTTTATGCTAAAAACAGAGCTTCTGTGCAGCTCTTAGCAAATTAGAATTCCTGTATTCATTCACCCTCTGTGTTATACATCACAAAAGACTACTTCTGTGCAAAGCCACTAGCCATTTTAGGGTTAGGGGGAAATTTTTTTTAAAAAAAATGTTTTTTAATCATGTTTGGGCCCATTTTTTTTTGACTTGGCCCTGTGGGTTCGCCCGGGTTCGCCTGGGTTCGTGCTGGGTACGTGTGGGTTCGTGCTGGGTACGCACAGGGTGCGTGCCCAGCACTGTGGGTTCGCCAGGGTTCGTGCACCCACGAACCCTGGCGAACCCACAGTGCTGGGCACGCACCCTGTGCGTACCCAGCACGAACCCACAGACGAACCCGAACCGGGTGCGTACCCGAACCGGGTTCGAGGCCTGTGGGTACGAATCCGGTAACATAGTTTTTTGCCAATATGGTGAGAGGACAATGTTGAATGCCAATCCATTGGCATAGACACATCTTGCCATGTCTTGATCAACAATCTCTCTTGCCTCATTCTGAAATGAAGTTTCCAATAGTCCCTTAGATCTTTTATTTATAGAGGGCACAGTTTGCTCTTGAGGTATGAACATAAATGGATGGCTATCTGTAGGTGGAAACTGAGAAGGCGGTGTAGGGGGGTTCATCACTCGAGATCCTTTCTTTAACAAAGGATGACTTATTTTAAGACGGATTGCTGCTTGGTCTGCTTTTTATTGCTCAACAATATATCCCAATACTATGGGTATTGGAATGCCTTGTTTATCTGGACCAGGACAAGCTTTGATGCCCTATCTGGGGATCCTGCACAAGTGCGCTTTCACTTGATTGTATGAGCTCGAATATCTAACATTGCAATGACTACAAATCCAAAAATATGCTCCACCACCTAGAAGCTAAGTTATCGATTCTTCCCCCCGCTATCCTGGTTTGTTTCGGCTCCAGCTCGTGGGTTTGGTTCGGTCTGGATTGGGTCCGAACAAGGTCTGGCCCACACAGCTTGTGGGTTTGATCCTAATGGACCCAGATCGAACCCAGGCAATTTCACGCCCAATCCATAGGATTTTGACTGTTTGTGCAATTTTTTAATATTATTTTGACTTTTAAAGACTAAAATATTCCCCTCAACCCTAATAGTTGCCTCCTAACACATCAAATAGGTAAAAACATACTCATTTAACAATTTGTGAATGAAAAACAAGATTTTTTGCCTCCATTGCTGAACTTTTTTTCTTGCTTGCACAAGCTTGAATAGACTTGAAGGTTGATTGTTGATTGTTTGAAGTTGGTTGTTGTGCTATTCCTATGCACTTGCAAGTGTTCGTTTGTTGGAAAGAAGATCATAGAGCAAGATTTCTTCAAAAGAGATAGGTTTTTAGAAGTTTTTTGGTTTTTTTGTTTTTTGACATTTTTTTTACAAATGAACTCTTTTGTTTTGTTTTTAAGTTTTTTCTTTGTTTTCATTCTTCTAAGTGTCTATAACACATTTTCATTTTTTTTAGTTTTTTGAAATGAATTAAGTTATTTAGTTTCAATACTTTGAAATTTTGAATAATTGAAATGTGTTGTGCCTTAGTTATTGCAATGGCAACTAGTTCTACCTCCTTAGGCTCAAACCAATCTCGTTTCAAAATAGACCCAAACTCTCCCCTTTGGAAATATGTTGAAATGGTTCAACAACTTCCAGGTGGTGGAGCATATGTTTGGTTTTGTAGTCATTACAATGATAGATATTCGAGCTCATACAGTCGAGTGAAAGGGCACTTGTGCAAGATATCTAGACTAGGCATCAAAGCTTGTCCAGGTTCAGATAAACAAGGCATTCCAGAACCCATAGTATTGGGATATATTGCTGAGCAATAAAAATCAGACCAAGCAGCAATCTGTCTTAAAATAAGTCATCCTTTGTTAAAGAAAGGATCTCGAGTGATGAAGTCCCCTACTCCGCCTTCTCAGTTTCCACCTATAGACAGCCATCCATATATGTCCATACCTCAAGAGCAAACCGTGCGTTCTACCAATAAAATATCTAAGGGACCATTGGAAACTTCATTTCAGAATGAGGCAAGAGAGATTGCTGATCAAGACATAGCAAGATGTGTCTATGCCAATGGATTGGCATTCAATGTTGTTCGCTAACCATATTGGCAAAAAATGGTGAGGTCTATTAATGAGGCTCCAAAGGGTATAAGGGCCCAGGTTTTCAGAAGGTTTGTTGCACCTTATTAGATAAAGAGGTTAAATATGTAGTGGACTCTTTGAAGCCCATAAGGGATTCGTGGATCGAAACAGGGGTGACCATTGTTTTTGATGGATGGAACGATGCAAAAAATCGCCCATTGATCAATGTTATTGTAGTGTCCCCTAAAGGGGCAATGTTTTTGAGAGTAGTGGATTGTGAAGGATAGGTGAAGGATGGTGCATTTATTGCTAACATCCTTTGTCAAGCTATTGAAGAAGTGGGCCATCAAAATGTTGTGCAAGTTGTAACTAACAATGCAAAAAATTGTAGGGCTTTTGGGTTATTAGTTGAGGAGAAGTATTCACACATTTTTTGGACACCTTGTGTTGTCCACTCCTTCAATCTTATGTTACAAAAAAATGGAACCAAAATTGAGTGGATCAAACAGGTGTATGTTGAGGCTGAAGACATCCAAATGTTCATCACCAACCACCATATGTCATAAGGCATATTTAGACTCAATTCTCAAAATTGGAGTTGTTGAAGGTAAGTTAATTCTCAATATTTTTTAATTTTCTTTTAATTTTAAATTTTGATTTTTGTAAATTTAAACTATATTTTATTTTGATTTTCAAACAGAGTGTTGAGACTCGTTTTGCCTCCAACACAATTGTGCTGAGAGGACTTGTGAAGGTTCGTGAGGCACTATCAGCCTTAATTGGTCCATACGGAGGCAATCTAGCACTGAAAGGGCAACTAAGGTTAAGCAAATGATCCTAGATGACAGTTGGCGGGATCGTGTTGAGTATCTCCATAGTTTCACTGAGCCCATATCGAGCATGATCCATTACACTAACATGGATAGACCTTGTTTGGGCAAAGTATATGATGGCATTGATTCAATGATTGAGAAGATGAAAACCATCATCAATGCAAAAGAGGAAGATCTTGAAGAAAAGTTCTTCAAAGAGCTACATAAAATCATTGTAGAGAGATGGAACAAAATGACCACTCCGTTGCATCTTCTTGCTTTTGCATTGAGTCCCAAATACTATAGTGCTAGAAACTTTCTGTTTCATCAAGAGTTGCTCCATATAGAGATGTTGAAGTGGCTCAAGGGGTACAAAGCAACACTTTGTAGACTCTAGTGATCGTGACCAACGTGATTTGGTGAGGGCTGAGTTCATGGGTTTTTATGCTCCAGTAATTGTGGTCTTGATGCTCTTCGAGACAAGTACAGGGTGGATGCTCATAGTTGGTGGTACTTCTAAGGCCAAGAATACATGCACCTCCAACCTCTTGCAATAAAAGTTTTATCCCAAGTAAGTTTTACAATCAAAATCTTTTATGTTTTAAATTTAAGTTTTATATTTTGTAATTTTAATTTTAATTTTAATTTTATTTAGTTAAATTTTGTAACTCTTAACTATTTAATTTGGTCTTAATAGGTTGCTAGTTCATCTTCTTCTGAGAGGAATCGACACACATACTCCTTCATCCACTCAATAAAGCGCAATAGGCTACATTCAAAAAAGGCAGAGGACTTGGTGTATGTGCATTCAAACTTGCGCCTCATTACACACAAACAAAGTTCCTACAAAGGAGACACAAGGAGGTGGGATATTGGGCTAGAGCGTCTTGATTTGGATGCTTCGACAAGTCACTTAGCTACACTTGATATTGATGATGACTATGAGCTTGAGGCAGCTACTGAGCATGAGAGTGCTAGTGGCAGTGCTTGTGCGAGTGCCATTGACGCTATTTGTGGTTCAACTGATTTACCACAACATGTAGCTTCTAATATGGATGCTGATGAGGATATTTTTGATGACCTATATGATTGATCAATGATCAATAACGGCTGATTGTAAACATTTGACATTATTATGTTTGAACTTTAATTTATATCATGACATTTGAGTATCACTGATATTTTAATATTTGAGTATGAAAGTGGTGGTTTATTTTTGCTATGTTATTTGACTATTAATATGGTGGTGTATTTTGAATTTAATTACTGCTGCAGCTATGTATATATTTCTGATTTTTATATGTTTTTGTATTAACGAACCCAACCCCCAAATTTTTTTTGCCCAAACCCGTGAATTGAACCCTCGAACCCAAACCCGAACCCAAAACCAAACCGGTAACTTAGTGGTCCAAACTCCATGAAAATCAATGTGTTTCTTTAGTGTAAACACCAAACTAGCTAGGATGAATCTTGCACCATCAAAGCTACTGAATATTGATAAGGGTTTTCTTCCTCAATCAATTCCTGGAAGAACTCAATGTTCATTCCGACAACATCCTTTTATGTGTGCAAACTTGAATGAGGAAAATGAGAGCCAAAACCCCTTTATATAGAGTTGGAGGGAAATATGACATTTTAAAAATTCAAATATTTCATTTTCTCTTGAAAAGGCCCCCTTAACAAATTAAAAAGAACTTAAGTCCCTATATCACTTTTCCCTAGGCATCCAACTTGGGGAAACATGATATCACTATATAATATTTAGCACTAAAGTGAGTATTAAAACATTACTTTCTAACTTTAGTTCAAATATTAAAATAATCACATCCTCCTTATGGAAAGTAGCGCTGAGACATCGGAAACAGAAATTGATCGCACCAAGAAGCCAATAATGCCGAGGAAAGATGCCAGGTGCCAAAATGGGCACTTATTGAAAATAGCAGTGTTCCACGGGGTTTCGGGGATAGGGACGGCGGGACGGGGGGGACACGTTTCGGGGACGCAGGGACAAGGGGTCTAAGTTTGGGGGCGGCGAGGGGACGGCGGCAGTAGGGTGCTGAAATACATATAGTACTTGAAAAAATAGTTATAAAAAGATGTATAAGTATAAGAATTATAGATCTTGGAGACAACTAGGAGTCCCCTAGACGTCTTGAGGACACCCCAACATCCTCGAAGTCCTAGTGGCGTCTTGGAGACAGCAACACTGGTGGTGGGATGGTGGCGCTGGTGGTGGGCTGGTAGGGGGACGTCCCCCCCAAGTCCCCAAGTCTCCGAGACGTCCCCCTCTAGGAAACGCGGGTTTTTTTTGGGGGGGACGTGTCCCCGTGGAACACTGGAAAATAGCCATGTTCTCCAAGAAATGTGGAGAACAATCCATATGGCCAAAAACGTTACAATGAACATCACTGCCAAACAAAGTGCCATCTAAACACCAAAACACATTTGGATGCCAAGAAAATCGGATATTGAGCTCTCCAAGAACCTTGGAGTTCGCTAGCCATCACCAATTAGCCTACATGAACTTTGGAATAGGCTAATTGACACAACTAACTAGGCTTGAGAAGGGAACATTACACTTCTAGAATATGAGTGATAGAACTAGTTTAAGGTTAGTGATAGATATGGTTGGCTCTCCTAAAATTTTGTGCACTTGTATTTATGGTTATTTCCTGTGTCACAGGATTCGCCGAATTTCATGCTTGAAATTCGAAATTCGGCGAACATTTAAAAAATTAATAAAATTCGTTAAAATTCGCAGTTAAATTCGTACGGGAAATGGCGACTGTATTTTTGTTAACTTATATTTTTCGCAAGCATTGTTTATTAGGGATTTTAATTGGTACGGTCGCAAGAGATTACTATCGCTCTTGAAGCTTCAGAAAAACCCAATTCAAAGAACGAGTTGGGCACCCTGAATAGCACCTCAAAAATTGAAGAGAAAACCATATCACAGTCGCTCATGATAAATTCAACCGTGTATTTTATCAAGGAAATATTAAGATTTTCCTGTGAGATAGGAACGCAGTCTAAGAGAAGGCGAAACACCTTCTGTAAGGCGGTCGAATGTTTGAATCAAGCGCCTGGGAAGAAATGCGGCATTAAAAAACTAGCATTAATATATTTTAAATTTAACATTATTTTACTATATATATATTTTTAATATTAACATTTAATAATTAAAATCTAATATATTAATATATTTAATTTTGATTTAAATCATTAATATATAAAAATTAATAAATTTAAATATTCAAATTTTAAATTAAATCTTTTAGTTTCCATTTACAAATATTCTAGCATTTGTTATAATTTATTTAAACTCAATATAAGATTATTTTAATATTTATAAATTATATATTTTTTACAATAAAAATAAAAACTTAATATATTTTTAGCTAATTCAAGAAAACTCTTAGAATAATACTTTAATATTTTATTATTTAATAATTATATTTAAAGTTCAATAGTTTTAATTTATTAATATAGTATCATTAGTTATATAATATTTATTAAAAAAAATAAAAAAATTTACATAAGGCGAATTTGATCCGAATTTTATACTTTTCGAATTTTTTCCTTGCCGAATTTCATCCGAATTTCATTGTTGCCGAATTCGAATTCGAATTCGAATCTTGTGACTTAGGTTATTTCCTCACACTCAACAAAGATTTGATGAGGCTGTGAGTCCAAGTTGGCAAGGCTTCACAACACTTGGTTTTCCAATTTTCATCTATGTTATTTTTTCAAATAGAATGCTTACATCATTTGTTTCTTATGAAATTGAACTCTTTATCATGTTACTATTCTTCTTCTTTTTAACAACGCTTTGTTGTGGTTGATGACTGAGAAATGAATGGAAGCTACATCGATATGACTGTAATTAGAGTGCTTGCATCATTTTTTCTTATGAAATTAAACTTTGTACTATATTATTTCATTCATTTCTTTTTAACAACACTTTGTTGTGGTTGGTGGTAGAGAAATGGATGGAAGCTACATCAATATGAGTGCAAAGCAATTGTGTTTCTGAAGGAGGAGAAACAACAAATACTCACACCTTCATTGCGACTAATGTTGAGGCTTCTTGTCAAAAGAAAATTGCAAAATGATGAGGTGAATATTTTCACCTTGCATTGTAAATGAGATTTCTTATTTTAGTAGTCTTTTATATTCTAGAAAAAGTACTTTCCATATGTACTTGAAACTGAGTCATTTTGGAGAGCAAATTAATTTTGAAAAGAATCAACTTTACAAGTCATTGTTGCAAAATACTAGAAAATTAATACTAGATGTTTGACTCTATTTTTGTTTAGTAGTTATGACCCAACAATTCTCCCAATTTTCAGGGGTGTGGGAATGTATTTCAAGGATGTCAAAAAATTTCTGGATTTTTGTGGACTGAAGGGTGATGAGCAATTGTAATAACTAATAACCCTCTTTGATATTTTCAATAATTTTTTGATTTTCTTTGTAATTTTTTTCAATATTATAATAATACCATAATACTAAGTAATAGCATACAATAATGATGTTATGTACTGTTCAAAACTAACAAGAGCTTAATATAGAAAATTGGAATTCCAAGCACTTTATTAATGCACAGAAATTAGATATTCAGGAAATAACAAATTATCTTTGGATCTATCTCTAGAATTATCTTTAACCCCCTTTTTTTTTTACCTCCACCATTTTCTTGGGGTCTTTCTCTCACATTCAATGCCTCCTTTGAATTGTCATCATTAGACTTCCTCTCCATATCTTCTGGAAGCAAGGTCAATAGTTGCATCCAATTTCAAACATGTAGTAGAACTGCTAAGAGAAACAATTAAATTGTCCCAAGAATCAAAAATAATGAATTTAGTAGTAAAATACATTTATCCTCTTCCTCAATCTTATTAATTTCAATAGACTAGAATTGAAAGCATTCAAGTGTTCTGCAATAGAGTTGCCTTCCTTTATTTTTAATGAATTTAATTTCCTTCTAAGATATAATTTGTCAATGACTCTTTGTTTGATATATTTCACTTCATTGTCAACTTCCAAAGTTTATAACTTGTGCAATTGAACTTCTTGATCTTGGTATAAGATTGTGCTCTATCACCAAAATTTGGTTTGCACAAAAGCGCAAAAACTCTTTTTGGGTATTGAATTCATTGCTCATAGTTCTAGAGGGATCAATTCACTTATAGGCTAGGGATATGTTGTTCCTGAAGGTGGATAGATTGGATCATCAACAAAGAGTGAGTGATGATAGGATAATTGCTAAGAATGGATAATCTCTCCTTTCACTTTGGGCTCAGCTAAATCCAAGATGGTGTTCCTAGAGGTAAATCTTTAACAAGATTGAATCACAACTAAAGATATAAAACAAAGACAAACTGCAGTAGTATCTCGGTGTATGCTTTGACACCAAATTCTGTCACTAGATCAAAGACTAACCTTTTGATATAATTCTATTAATCTGATAAAACATCATTGCAACATTGCATCCTTACTAGAGATGTTTCCTTGGTTAAATACTAAACCATGAAATGCACACATACTAGCTTCTACTCAAAACTACTAGTTATAGATGATTTTTAGTTTAAGTTGTGAGGGTTAAACACTTTCAAGATTGATGCCTTATATTAGGTTACAAAGTCACAATAGACCATCAGAGAAAATACATTAATAACATAAGAGATATGATATTTAACAATTGCACATGTTTGATAATCCCATTCCAAACTTCCGTAATTCCATATGTAATATTGGAAAGACCATTACAAATAATATGTACAATGCATTAAAGTGCTGTAACACTTGTTTGATCAATATTAGAATTACATCAACAAATGTGGTGAGAGAAAACCCTAAGATAAGAAAAATATGTCACTTCTTTGCTTGAAAGTTTTCTTGAAAATATACAACTAGCCAAGGAGACACTCAAGTTACAAAATCTGCCACACAATAGCTATCTCTTGCATGATTTGCAAAATAAATTGTTGTCACAGTGACTAGACATGCAAGATTTGGAACCCTAAAAGTTCTTCGGCGTTGTAGTTGTGTGAAAATGGAGAAATGACTGACCTTGGATATGCGAAATGAACTCGTACGTATAGCACTTTGTTTGGTTGCTTGAATACATGCAAGAAATCGACATAGGATTAGATGTCACTAATGTTGCATGAAAAACAAGCTAAGATCTCCCAAAATCTGTTGAAATGATGGCTTGGATCTTGTGTGAAAATTATTCACATAAAAAGTGCAACCACTATAATGGCGGCACGAAGCTCTTCATCTTCCATCCTTGAAAGTACATGTGAATTTGTGCCCATGAGATGAATAGTAGTTTTTGGATAGGAAAAATCAAATTGGGTGGTTGCAAGGCCTTATTGGGTCATTAATGATGACTTGGGTCATGTTGGGAGGTAGGTAAGTGTAAACAGTGCAAAACATAGGAGTTTTGGAGTTTCGTGGATCAAGGATACCACATAAGCATGCTCAAGGATACCACATAAGCACGCCACTTGTTGGAGAGTCAAGGATCGAGGGTATAACATACTTCATAGTTCATACCAATAGTAGGAAAATAAGGATGTCCTTGTATCGTCAACTCCAAGAGGATACGTAAAGGAAATAGTTAGAGAGTTGAGGATTTGGGATAGTAAGGAATTCATCTCACAAGGATAGGTTTTAACTTACAATCTCGATGAGATAGAATAGTGAAAAATATTGAGGCTTGGGGTTTGAGAATACCATGGAAAAGGTACTTGGGTAAGGTACTTGAGTATGGATTGAACGCTATCAATCCATACTGCTAAAAATAGCAGGGGTTCCACGCTGAGTGTTGAATACTGCTAAAAATAGCAACTTAGGCTAGAAGTGTCCGAACGAGCCCGAACGAAAGCTAACTGATCAAATACTGACAATCTGAAGCTGAGCCAACTCCATCAAGACCCTCTATCCAAACTATTAGCCTACGAGGGTCGCATAATAGGCTAATCCTGTGCTCCGAGAGATGTCAACTAGAAGGGGACATTACAACATTAGTGTCTTAAATCGGACCTGACTTCTTTAAGGCAGTGGCGCCAATGTTTAGTCCTATATCTAGAAAAATTAGTACTTGCATTTAAGAATATAAATAACAATGCATACTTGATAGAGTAATATAAGTATATATTTATTCATATGAAGTTCTTGCATAGAAGTAGATTAGAGATGATCAACCAAGGACCAAATAACTTTCTTTGACTACACAGTCTATTTAAAGAACTTGATGGTTGCCAAACAAAATACAAATGTCAACAACTGCTGACAATTGCTACCTAATAACTACCCACAAGCGGACATGTAAATAATACATGTTCGGATACAAGCAACTTAACAAAACATTACGAAGTTATTTTATGCTAACTACACACAAAACATGCATGAGAATGAAGGACAAGTCAACATCTGGGGATTGATCATGTGCATAGAGCTTCTCATCAAATAGCTACATGTGGCAACCTCTGTGACAATGAAATAGCTGCTGCAATGACTGTTTATAGAATATTTGGACAAATGATGATACACATAGACTGTCACATCTCTCAACGCTTTGCAAGCGTTAGAAAAAGCATTCTTGTTTAGGTGAGTGGGGCTAAAATTTTCTCCTATTAGAGCACAAGTTCCGAGTTCCAAAGATCAAAGCACCAACTTCTGAATCTTGCCTCCAAAAACATTAACTTTTGGATTGTGCCTCCCAAAACATTAAATTTCTGTCTTTGTTGAATGTGAACAAAAAGTGCCATATTTAGGGCAACAAAAATATCCATCCTCTCAAGACTCTAATTCAAAAGGTTGTTGGCAATGTTGTCATTGATGGCAAAGAAGTTATTAAACCGCAGTTTGGTTTGATCCAATTCAGGAGCACTAAGACTTTATCATCATCATCAAGCATTTGAAGATTTTCATATGCTTTATTTTGGTCAACTAATGAGAACATTGATTGAGGTCAACCCATATTGTTTTTAACACAAAGACAATGGTAATATTAAGGTAGATTAATGGTTAAAACAGTTCGATGAACATGCAGGTTGAATCATTCAAAGATAGCTGACTTTTTGCAAGATAATCTCATTGTTGGCTGGCTTCGTAATATCTGCTGGTCGACTTCATATGGTGGCCGACTTTTAAATGCAATTAATTTAAATCAGATATATATATATCATTTAAATATAGAGGGGCAGATTCCTAATAACAATGATCATTAAAATAATGCAGCGCTCCCAATAATGATTATTAAAGCAACAACTAACAAATATTAATATAACAACAGCGATTTAAGGAATTATATATATATATATATATATTATCGACCCAGTGAAGAAAGAAATTGGTAATGCAGCAATTAAAAAGAGAGGGGCAGATTCCTAATAACAATGATCATTAAAATAATGCAGCACTCCCAATAATGATTATTAAAGCAACAACTAATAAATATTAATATAACAACAGTGCTTTAAGGAAACAGCCGACTTTACATATTTTGAAAGAAGATTAAAATAAAATAACATTAATAAATTTCAAATAGCAGCCGACCTCCTTTTGGCGCCCAAAGTACTGTGAAGAGATGCATTTAAATTGAAGAGTTGCTATCTATTGGAAAGGACACATTAATTCATGAAGTTGCCTATCTTTGTGAAGGTATATATGATGGTTGCAAAGAGTGTTCAAAAAGAAAGGATCTATCGAATATCTTTCAGATCAAACACATATTTAAGGAGTAGATCTACAGCTGTCTTGGGCAGATTATATAATAGTGTTTTCACCATATTTGTGAGGAAGTCAAAAGGTTGTATTACAACAGATTGTTGAGGCAGCTCTTTGAGGTACAGCAGACTGAACTTAAGAGACATTTTTGAGCAGATCATAAGGGAGTTATTGCAGATCTAATAGCAGATATTTTAGGGAGAATTGGAGCAGGTTTATGAAGATCCTTCTGATTTCATTATTGAAGATTAATAGCAGATTTATGAGAACATTGTGATCAGACTTGGAGTGTGGCAAATTTATGATCACCTTACAAACATTTTCAAGAAGAGAATTGTAGCAAATATGGAAGGGAGCTATAGCAGAGTTTTAAGAGAAATCTAGTGGGTTGGTGCTCACAAATCCAATAGAGGTTGGTGCCTCAAATTGGTCAAGGTTGGTGCCTTGCTAAAAAGGGAGTTTGGTGACTCTCTTACTGAGTTGGTGCTCAGTCTAGGGGATTGGTGTCTCCCGTAGGTTGGTGCCTACAAAAGTTGTAATCAGTCATACTTATTATTATATAAGTACATTATTCTGTACCATGGTTTTCTCCCGTAAGGGTTTCCATGTAAATCTTGGTGTTCTTGTGTTCTTAATTGTTAAATCTTGCATGATTGTTATTTTTAAGGCTGATTAAGGTTGAAAAAGTAAAAATTGTGTTATACTGATCCATCCCCCGCCTTCCCCCCCTCTCAGTATAACTGTGTGCTCATCAAAGGTTGTACCAGTTGATTTATCTGTAGTAATAATTGAACTTTTTATCTTGGTGATCAACTGCTACAGATTCTTTCAAGATATCACATTTGCAAACAAAAGTAAGCTACTCATGTGGTTATCTTAAATGAAGGAGAGATTAGTAGGAGGATGATGTAGTAATGTAGCTAAAGAGCAAACAATCCCTAAGGCACCGTTGAGATAAACATAATTACGTGCAGTAATTCCTCTATGTTAAGCCCAGCCTTCTCTAGCCCCCTTGTTGAGCCCATGTTCTTGTGGAGTTCAAGAGATTCTACTTTGTGTATGTCCTTCAAGCCTTTCATTCCCATCTTTAGTGCATAACATCAACTTTCTTCCATTAGACATAAATTTTTTTGTTGATATTTAAATAATGAGATAACCCTACACCACTAGCTGAAACAAACTTGCAATCTTGTTTCCCTAATAATCACTCCTCAAAATTTTTTTGTTGATATTTAAATAATGAGATAACCCTACACCACTAGCTGAAACAAACTTGCAATCTTGTTTCCCTAATAATCACTCCTCAAACGTGTAATGATATGGCCAAAGGTTTGCATATGGCTGTAGCAACTACTTTGCTATACTTGACATCTTTGCATCTCCTCCTTTGGCTGCTCTACTAGTGAACCCGTTGTCCTCACCTTGCTCTATTTATCAAGATGTCGATTCTCCCCACCTCACAAACAAATCTTTTGACTCCTTGCCTCACACTCTCATTTGATGTGTCATTTGTGTGAAGGATATAGACCCTATCATGTGCCTTCATGTGGCCAACATTTTAGGAGAAGACTATACACCCCTTTCCAACAAGATGTTTGCAATATTGGAAGCCAATGCCACCTATCATGTGGCCTATGGTCAACACCAATGGTATGCCATCTTCTTCATTTTCCATCATTTCATATTTTGCACCTAGTGCAATGTGGGTTTTGGCAGCACCTGGGAAGCTTCAATAAGGGAAGAATCCAGAGTCATAGGCCTTTGAGACTTGAGGCATCAAAGAGGTTTTTGATACCATATGGAGTTTGTTTTATGTGCTGTATTTCACATTACTGATATGCTTGTATTTATAGCCAAGAAAATAGCATGAATACGAGATTCAACAACCCCCAAAAATAACCTTTTGGTTTCAATACTATTGCAACATCCTAAGAACAATCTGACCATATCTAATAATATCTAACAATATCTAGTAATATCTAATAAGGCCCAAGGAAAGAGTTGTGAGTCCTTTTAAGTTTTTAAAAGATTTCCTTTTCACAATGAATTGGGATAAATGTTTTTATTTCAAAGAAGTTTGAACTATGAGATGCACCAATGTGGGATTTTTTAGAAATTAACGAAAAGTATGAGAGATAGAGTGACTTCAAGAAGAAAACTATTCCTTCAGTTTGTTGTAGAGATTAACCCAAAAGAAGACTAGAATCTTATTTCATAGAATGTAGCACGGGGAGAAGAAAATGAAGACACCCATCTTGGCTTGAATGTTCCTATCTGATTGTGAAAGAGAAGATGTGAAGAAGAATCACACACTTTTTGTTAGAATATTTTGTCATTGATGTCAAGGTTGAGCTGCTTGCTCAAGTGCTTGAACTGCATGAGCTACTTGCCTGAGTGTTGAGCAACCTGGCTGTGTGCTTGACTTACCTGGCTGCTTGCTTGAGTTGGTTGGGTGTCTGCTTCAGCTAGTTGCTTGTCTACATCAGCTGGTTGCTAGTTGAAAAGTCTAATCATTTTTGAGGCTCGATTTCTTATGGCAGCATTATTCTTGAGAAGTATTAAAATGGTAAACGCATATGTGCTAATTCATTTAGCTATGGGCGTCGGTATGAAAGTAAATCAGTTTCTTTTATGTATGCTCGTATGAGTATTTGTGGGGCGACTTGAATGTCAAATTCAAAAATTTTTGGACGAAGAATTTGTTTGTGGTGGCTCATGCTGACTATGCAAAGTAAAGAGTTATAAAAAAAGTCGTGGCACTTAAAGCAATATCAGATTCTTTATATCAGTTTTGGTTATCGATTCTTTTTTTTCTTTTTTGATGGAAATATATGAGGTGGCTCCTTCATAAATTATGCAGTGATGGTTTCTTTTATTGATGGTGGCTTCAAACCTCTTTGAATGATAATTATTACCGTTTGCTTGTTGAGGGCAGCTCTTTCATTATTGTGGCGACTTCTAGCTCTAGGTGTCGGGTTCTTTGCAGAGTTTGCAAAAATGATTTAAAAATTAAATTCCTGGCGGTATTGTTTTCCTTCTTTGGTTGGCGTTTTAATTTTTGACATTAGATTATGGAGGCGTTTCAAATGACTATGACTAAAGGCTTTATTCGCTAATTCTTTTTGCACGACTAGACATCAGTGAAGATGAGGTCAAACCAATAAAACTAGCTAACGACCCATCTGATTAACTAAAGGGCCAGAATGATGTGATTAAGTAAATGAAATACTCTCTAATATTATAAAGCAAATATGCAAGAGTGAAGAAAGCAAGGAGAATCTCACCAAGGAATTCGTTCGCCAGCTAATCCCTCGAGAAGTATGTGCTCCTACACACAACAAGAGAGGAAAATGTTGGGTGGCTATATAGGGGCCTGCCTCAGTCAGATCCCCGTTTAGGTGTTTCCACCTCCACGGACAACCAAAGAAACGAGATAAAGGAAATAACGTAGTAAACAGCAAAAAAGCACTACAAAACAGTGTTATGCTACTCAACCAAGTGATAGAGGAGAGGAGAGGGAAGCTTACCACCTCCACCAAGAGCACTCAAGGCTGCTTGGGGGAGAATATGAGAGTACTCGAGCCTCTGCTGCAATGGTGTGGTCCCAAACTTGCTCTACCGAAGTGATGGAGTGTTGCTTTGGCTGCAATGGAATGCTTGAATGCTTGAAAGTGAATGTGAGAGTGTGAGAATGGAAGCTTGAAGTTGTGAAGAGTTGGAATGCAAGTTGGCCGAATGAATTTGAAGAAGGTATGGAGAAAAACAAACATATTCGGGTCGGTCGACCGAAGGGGGCGTTACAACTTCACCTCCAATGAGAAGAGTAATGCCTTTGTAGGTTTAGCCGCAGGAATCTGCCAGGGACGTAAGCGCACCGCGTGGATGTCTGTGCGTTGTGCGGGCGTCCCCGATGAAAACGCCTCCAGTGACATTCAAAACATGCACCAAGTGGGATGCAAGCAGCGGGCTTAGGTGGAATTAAGCCTCCGAACTTGGTTTTCTAGGGTGGATAAAGGCAAAAAGGGGATTTGTACATGGAGTGCAAATTCACTCTTATACAGGTAGTGACAGCTTGAAAAGAATAATGACTTTCCTTGCTGTTGACGTGTTCTTTTCAGAATTTATTTTCCTTCTTTATTTCCTAGTTAAGAGAAGAAAAGGGTCTTTTAAGTGGAATTATTTTATTAAAATCTAATTGCTTTTGGATTTGATTCTGTGGACACTTTTTTCATCAAATCCAGAAGCAATTAGATTTAAATTCATATGGATTGTGGAAATCTAATTACATTGATTATTTTATTAGTCGACTTTGCAATGATATAGATGTGCTGGTCAGATGTTACGAGTATCTCTATGCTGTGTAGGGGTGACTTATTTAGTGTGGCCGCTCGAAAGAAATCGCGTGGTTTCAAAATTATTATTGTCTTCATGTGAGGTGAGTTTGATGTATTCGACAACTACATGAGTGTGTGTGTCGGGTAGTATAGGTGGTGAAGTCGTGAATTCATTGGTTGGTTTTGTGTGGTTGTGAGTTTTGTCATTTGAGACTAGATAATGAGGCCGTGAGGATTCGATGATCTCCAGGAAAATGTTTATCTTCTCAGAATTGGGTGTGGAAGATATATGCACTTAATAAAATGTCCATCACTTCTTCTATGAGTGCACCTGAAGGTGAAGTTGTGAGTTGAAAGATTAAATCACTGTCACTTTTTTTTGGAGTATGATTTAATACTGGACGATGCTCAGGTCTGTTCAAGATGTTAAAAATATAAGGCACTCTATGATTCGAAGTATGTGTTGATATTTTCATGGTAATCGAAGCATTTTGTTTATGAAAAAGAGAATGTAGTGTATGAAGACATGGCATTAACAAAATAGCAGTCTTCGTATTTCTTTACACTCAGAAAGTGGACCATAATCTTTTATCAGCAGACAATGATCTTTGGATGGTGTGTAATATGGAATGGTAATCTTCTCCGGGACGTATTTTTCTGAGTTGTGTTCGTATATCTCAGACCTATTGATATGATGCCTTTACTTTTGTGTTGAGTTGTGTAGAGAAATGCTTATGTGCAGTGAGATGCGTTTTTTGTGGTATTCGACTTTGAGGTATACCTAGTTGCATAGGACGAATTTGGGAAGAATTTAAGGGTTGTTTGGTCTCGCAATAGTGTTGTTTCCGACCTGCTATCACTCAGACAAACATATTACAACTGTTAGCTTTCATTTCAGTGAGTCTGGAGGGAGCTGGAGATGTTGTGAATCAGATTAGATATATGTGATTGAGAGTTTGATTAGAAGAATTTCAGTGTTTGTGATTAAGTGAAAGGTGGAAAAGTTTTGTGTTCAGTTTCAACGTTCCTTAAGTGAGTTGGTGCTTTAGTTAGATCAGAGTTGGTGCTCATGCTGGAGTTGGTGCTTTAGCAATACAAAGTTGTTGCTTTGAGAGTGAGTTGGTGCTCACTTATGTAAATAGGGTTGGTGCCCTTTGAAGATAATAAAAGCAATATTTTGCTATGGTTTTTAACTCGAAAGGGTTTTTCACGTAATCT